>CATQFJ010000185.1:0-30888 GCA_956483585.1 Gymnocheta viridis
AAAAATTATGTTAGTTATTTTTTTTTAATTTAATACATTTTATTGAAAACAAAATGCTATGCAATAGCTTTGCCGCTGCAGTTCTCGAGTGCCACATGTCTTTTTTTATTGGCGTATCAGTAACGCTCCAAAAGAAAAGGCTATAGCCTTTTCTATTAATTAAAAAAAATTATGTTAGTTATTTTTTTTTAATTTAATACATTTTATTGAAAAAAAAAATGCTATGCAGATAGCTTTGCCGCTGCAGTTCTCGAGTGCCACATGTCTTTTTTTATTGGCGTATCAGTAACGCTCCAAAAGAAAAGGCTATAGCCTTTTCTATTAATTAACAAAAATTATGTTAGTTATTTTTTTTTAATTTAATACATTTTATTGAAAACAAAATGCTATGCAATAGCTTTGCCGCTGCAGTTCTCGAGTGCCACATGTCTTTTTTTATTGGCGTATCAGTAACGCTCCAAAAGAAAAGGCTATAGCCTTTTCTATTAATTAAAAAAAATTATGTTAGTTATTTTTTTTTAATTTAATACATTTTATTGAAAAAAAAAATGCTATGCAATAGCTTTGCCGCTGCAGTTCTCGAGTGCCACATGTCTTTTTTTATTGGCGTATCAGTAACGCTCCAAAAGAAAAGGCTATAGCCTTTTCTATTAATTAACAAAAATTATGTTAGTTATTTTTTTTTAATTTAATACATTTTATTGAAAACAAAATGCTATGCAATAGCTTTGCCGCTGCAGTTCTCGAGTGCCACATGTCTTTTTTTATTGGCGTATCAGTAACGCTCCAAAAGAAAAGGCTATAGCCTTTTCTATTAATTAAAAAAAATTATGTTAGTTATTTTTTTTTAATTTAATACATTTTATTGAAAAAAAAATGCTATGCAATAGCTTTGCCGCTGCAGTTCTCGAGTGCCACATGTCTTTTTTTATTGGCGTATCAGTAACGCTCCAAAAGAAAAGGCTATAGCCTTTTCTATTAATTAACAAAAATTATGTTAGTTATTTTTTTTTAATTTAATACATTTTATTGAAAACAAAATGCTATGCAATAGCTTTGCCGCTGCAGTTCTCGAGTGCCACATGTCTTTTTTTATTGGCGTATCAGTAACGCTCCAAAAGAAAAGGCTATAGCCTTTTCTATTAATTAAAAAAAATTATGTTAGTTATTTTTTTTTAATTTAATACATTTTATTGAAAAAAAAATGCTATGCAATAGCTTTGCCGCTGCAGTTCTCGAGTGCCACATGTCTTTTTTTATTGGCGTATCAGTAACGCTCCAAAAGAAAAGGCTATAGCCTTTTCTATTAATTAACAAAAATTATGTTAGTTATTTTTTTTTAATTTAATACATTTTATTGAAAACAAAATGCTATGCAATAGCTTTGCCGCTGCAGTTCTCGAGTGCCACATGTCTTTTTTTATTGGCGTATCAGTAACGCTCCAAAAGAAAAGGCTATAGCCTTTTCTATTAATTAAAAAAAATTATGTTAGTTATTTTTTTTTAATTTAATACATTTTATTGAAAAAAAAAATGCTATGCAATAGCTTTGCCGCTGCAGTTCTCGAGTGCCACATGTCTTTTTTTATTGGCGTATCAGTAACGCTCCAAAAGAAAAGGCTATAGCCTTTTCTATTAATTAAAAAAAATTATGTTAGTTATTTTTTTTTAATTTAATACATTTTATTGAAAACAAAATGCTATGCAATAGCTTTGCCGCTGCAGTTCTCGAGTGCCACATGTCTTTTTTTATTGGCGTATCAGTAACGCTCCAAAAGAAAAGGCTATAGCCTTTTCTATTAATTAAAAAAAATTATGTTAGTTATTTTTTTTTAATTTAATACATTTTATTGAAAAAAAAATGCTATGCAATAGCTTTGCCGCTGCAGTTCTCGAGTGCCACATGTCTTTTTTTATTGGCGTATCAGTAACGCTCCAAAAGAAAAGGCTATAGCCTTTTCTATTAATTAACAAAAATTATGTTAGTTATTTTTTTTTAATTTAATACATTTTATTGAAAAAAAAAATGCTATGCAATAGCTTTGCCGCTGCAGTTCTCGAGTGCCACATGTCTTTTTTTATTGGCGTATCAGTAACGCTCCAAAAGAAAAGGCTATAGCCTTTTCTATTAATTAACAAAAATTATGTTAGTTATTTTTTTTTAATTTAATACATTTTATTGAAAACAAAATGCTATGCAATAGCTTTGCCGCTGCAGTTCTCGAGTGCCACATGTCTTTTTTTATTGGCGTATCAGTAACGCTCCAAAAGAAAAGGCTATAGCCTTTTCTATTAATTAAAAAAAATTATGTTAGTTATTTTTTTTTAATTTAATACATTTTATTGAAAAAAAAATGCTATGCAATAGCTTTGCCGCTGCAGTTCTCGAGTGCCACATGTCTTTTTTTATTGGCGTATCAGTAACGCTCCAAAAGAAAAGGCTATAGCCTTTTCTATTAATTAACAAAAATTATGTTAGTTATTTTTTTTTAATTTAATACATTTTATTGAAAACAAAATGCTATGCAATAGCTTTGCCGCTGCAGTTCTCGAGTGCCACATGTCTTTTTTTATTGGCGTATCAGTAACGCTCCAAAAGAAAAGGCTATAGCCTTTTCTATTAATTAAAAAAAATTATGTTAGTTATTTTTTTTTAATTTAATACATTTTATTGAAAAAAAAAATGCTATGCAATAGCTTTGCCGCTGCAGTTCTCGAGTGCCACATGTCTTTTTTTATTGGCGTATCAGTAACGCTCCAAAAGAAAAGGCTATAGCCTTTTCTATTAATTAACAAAAATTATGTTAGTTATTTTTTTTTAATTTAATACATTTTATTGAAAACAAAATGCTATGCAATAGCTTTGCCGCTGCAGTTCTCGAGTGCCACATGTCTTTTTTTATTGGCGTATCAGTAACGCTCCAAAAGAAAAGGCTATAGCCTTTTCTATTAATTAAAAAAAATTATGTTAGTTATTTTTTTTTAATTTAATACATTTTATTGAAAAAAAAAATGCTATGCAATAGCTTTGCCGCTGCAGTTCTCGAGTGCCACATGTCTTTTTTTATTGGCGTATCAGTAACGCTCCAAAAGAAAAGGCTATAGCCTTTTCTATTAATTAACAAAAATTATGTTAGTTATTTTTTTTTAATTTAATACATTTTATTGAAAACAAAATGCTATGCAATAGCTTTGCCGCTGCAGTTCTCGAGTGCCACATGTCTTTTTTTATTGGCGTATCAGTAACGCTCCAAAAGAAAAGGCTATAGCCTTTTCTATTAATTAAAAAAAATTATGTTAGTTATTTTTTTTTAATTTAATACATTTTATTGAAAAAAAAATGCTATGCAATAGCTTTGCCGCTGCAGTTCTCGAGTGCCACATGTCTTTTTTTATTGGCGTATCAGTAACGCTCCAAAAGAAAAGGCTATAGCCTTTTCTATTAATTAACAAAAATTATGTTAGTTATTTTTTTTTAATTTAATACATTTTATTGAAAACAAAATGCTATGCAATAGCTTTGCCGCTGCAGTTCTCGAGTGCCACATGTCTTTTTTTATTGGCGTATCAGTAACGCTCCAAAAGAAAAGGCTATAGCCTTTTCTATTAATTAAAAAAAATTATGTTAGTTATTTTTTTTTAATTTAATACATTTTATTGAAAACAAAATGCTATGCAATAGCTTTGCCGCTGCAGTTCTCGAGTGCCACATGTCTTTTTTTATTGGCGTATCAGTAACGCTCCAAAAGAAAAGGCTATAGCCTTTTCTATTAATTAAAAAAAATTATGTTAGTTATTTTTTTTTAATTTAATACATTTTATTGAAAACAAAATGCTATGCAATAGCTTTGCCGCTGCAGTTCTCGAGTGCCACATGTCTTTTTTTATTGGCGTATCAGTAACGCTCCAAAAGAAAAGGCTATAGCCTTTTCTATTAATTAAAAAAAATTATGTTAGTTATTTTTTTTTAATTTAATACATTTTATTGAAAACAAAATGCTATGCAATAGCTTTGCCGCTGCAGTTCTCGAGTGCCACATGTCTTTTTTTATTGGCGTATCAGTAACGCTCCAAAAGAAAAGGCTATAGCCTTTTCTATTAATTAAAAAAAATTATGTTAGTTATTTTTTTTTAATTTAATACATTTTATTGAAAACAAAATGCTATGCAATAGCTTTGCCGCTGCAGTTCTCGAGTGCCACATGTCTTTTTTTATTGGCGTATCAGTAACGCTCCAAAAGAAAAGGCTATAGCCTTTTCTATTAATTAAAAAAAATTATGTTAGTTATTTTTTTTTAATTTAATACATTTTATTGAAAACAAAATGCTATGCAATAGCTTTGCCGCTGCAGTTCTCGAGTGCCACATGTCTTTTTTTATTGGCGTATCAGTAACGCTCCAAAAGAAAAGGCTATAGCCTTTTCTATTAATTAAAAAAAATTATGTTAGTTATTTTTTTTTAATTTAATACATTTTATTGAAAACAAAATGCTATGCAATAGCTTTGCCGCTGCAGTTCTCGAGTGCCACATGTCTTTTTTTATTGGCGTATCAGTAACGCTCCAAAAGAAAAGGCTATAGCCTTTTCTATTAATTAAAAAAAATTATGTTAGTTATTTTTTTTTAATTTAATACATTTTATTGAAAACAAAATGCTATGCAATAGCTTTGCCGCTGCAGTTCTCGAGTGCCACATGTCTTTTTTTATTGGCGTATCAGTAACGCTCCAAAAGAAAAGGCTATAGCCTTTTCTATTAATTAAAAAAAATTATGTTAGTTATTTTTTTTTAATTTAATACATTTTATTGAAAACAAAATGCTATGCAATAGCTTTGCCGCTGCAGTTCTCGAGTGCCACATGTCTTTTTTTATTGGCGTATCAGTAACGCTCCAAAAGAAAAGGCTATAGCCTTTTCTATTAATTAAAAAAAATTATGTTAGTTATTTTTTTTTAATTTAATACATTTTATTGAAAACAAAATGCTATGCAATAGCTTTGCCGCTGCAGTTCTCGAGTGCCACATGTCTTTTTTTATTGGCGTATCAGTAACGCTCCAAAAGAAAAGGCTATAGCCTTTTCTATTAATTAAAAAAAATTATGTTAGTTATTTTTTTTTAATTTAATACATTTTATTGAAAACAAAATGCTATGCAATAGCTTTGCCGCTGCAGTTCTCGAGTGCCACATGTCTTTTTTTATTGGCGTATCAGTAACGCTCCAAAAGAAAAGGCTATAGCCTTTTCTATTAATTAAAAAAAATTATGTTAGTTATTTTTTTTTAATTTAATACATTTTATTGAAAACAAAATGCTATGCAATAGCTTTGCCGCTGCAGTTCTCGAGTGCCACATGTCTTTTTTTATTGGCGTATCAGTAACGCTCCAAAAGAAAAGGCTATAGCCTTTTCTATTAATTAAAAAAAATTATGTTAGTTATTTTTTTTTAATTTAATACATTTTATTGAAAACAAAATGCTATGCAATAGCTTTGCCGCTGCAGTTCTCGAGTGCCACATGTCTTTTTTTATTGGCGTATCAGTAACGCTCCAAAAGAAAAGGCTATAGCCTTTTCTATTAATTAAAAAAAATTATGTTAGTTATTTTTTTTTAATTTAATACATTTTATTGAAAACAAAATGCTATGCAATAGCTTTGCCGCTGCAGTTCTCGAGTGCCACATGTCTTTTTTTATTGGCGTATCAGTAACGCTCCAAAAGAAAAGGCTATAGCCTTTTCTATTAATTAAAAAAAATTATGTTAGTTATTTTTTTTTAATTTAATACATTTTATTGAAAACAAAATGCTATGCAATAGCTTTGCCGCTGCAGTTCTCGAGTGCCACATGTCTTTTTTTATTGGCGTATCAGTAACGCTCCAAAAGAAAAGGCTATAGCCTTTTCTATTAATTAAAAAAAATTATGTTAGTTATTTTTTTTTAATTTAATACATTTTATTGAAAACAAAATGCTATGCAATAGCTTTGCCGCTGCAGTTCTCGAGTGCCACATGTCTTTTTTTATTGGCGTATCAGTAACGCTCCAAAAGAAAAGGCTATAGCCTTTTCTATTAATTAAAAAAAATTATGTTAGTTATTTTTTTTTAATTTAATACATTTTATTGAAAACAAAATGCTATGCAATAGCTTTGCCGCTGCAGTTCTCGAGTGCCACATGTCTTTTTTTATTGGCGTATCAGTAACGCTCCAAAAGAAAAGGCTATAGCCTTTTCTATTAATTAAAAAAAATTATGTTAGTTATTTTTTTTTAATTTAATACATTTTATTGAAAACAAAATGCTATGCAATAGCTTTGCCGCTGCAGTTCTCGAGTGCCACATGTCTTTTTTTATTGGCGTATCAGTAACGCTCCAAAAGAAAAGGCTATAGCCTTTTCTATTAATTAAAAAAAATTATGTTAGTTATTTTTTTTTAATTTAATACATTTTATTGAAAACAAAATGCTATGCAATAGCTTTGCCGCTGCAGTTCTCGAGTGCCACATGTCTTTTTTTATTGGCGTATCAGTAACGCTCCAAAAGAAAAGGCTATAGCCTTTTCTATTAATTAAAAAAAATTATGTTAGTTATTTTTTTTTAATTTAATACATTTTATTGAAAACAAAATGCTATGCAATAGCTTTGCCGCTGCAGTTCTCGAGTGCCACATGTCTTTTTTTATTGGCGTATCAGTAACGCTCCAAAAGAAAAGGCTATAGCCTTTTCTATTAATTAAAAAAAATTATGTTAGTTATTTTTTTTTAATTTAATACATTTTATTGAAAACAAAATGCTATGCAATAGCTTTGCCGCTGCAGTTCTCGAGTGCCACATGTCTTTTTTTATTGGCGTATCAGTAACGCTCCAAAAGAAAAGGCTATAGCCTTTTCTATTAATTAAAAAAAATTATGTTAGTTATTTTTTTTTAATTTAATACATTTTATTGAAAACAAAATGCTATGCAATAGCTTTGCCGCTGCAGTTCTCGAGTGCCACATGTCTTTTTTTATTGGCGTATCAGTAACGCTCCAAAAGAAAAGGCTATAGCCTTTTCTATTAATTAAAAAAAATTATGTTAGTTATTTTTTTTTAATTTAATACATTTTATTGAAAACAAAATGCTATGCAATAGCTTTGCCGCTGCAGTTCTCGAGTGCCACATGTCTTTTTTTATTGGCGTATCAGTAACGCTCCAAAAGAAAAGGCTATAGCCTTTTCTATTAATTAAAAAAAATTATGTTAGTTATTTTTTTTTAATTTAATACATTTTATTGAAAACAAAATGCTATGCAATAGCTTTGCCGCTGCAGTTCTCGAGTGCCACATGTCTTTTTTTATTGGCGTATCAGTAACGCTCCAAAAGAAAAGGCTATAGCCTTTTCTATTAATTAAAAAAAATTATGTTAGTTATTTTTTTTTAATTTAATACATTTTATTGAAAACAAAATGCTATGCAATAGCTTTGCCGCTGCAGTTCTCGAGTGCCACATGTCTTTTTTTATTGGCGTATCAGTAACGCTCCAAAAGAAAAGGCTATAGCCTTTTCTATTAATTAAAAAAAATTATGTTAGTTATTTTTTTTTAATTTAATACATTTTATTGAAAACAAAATGCTATGCAATAGCTTTGCCGCTGCAGTTCTCGAGTGCCACATGTCTTTTTTTATTGGCGTATCAGTAACGCTCCAAAAGAAAAGGCTATAGCCTTTTCTATTAATTAAAAAAAATTATGTTAGTTATTTTTTTTTAATTTAATACATTTTATTGAAAACAAAATGCTATGCAATAGCTTTGCCGCTGCAGTTCTCGAGTGCCACATGTCTTTTTTTATTGGCGTATCAGTAACGCTCCAAAAGAAAAGGCTATAGCCTTTTCTATTAATTAAAAAAAATTATGTTAGTTATTTTTTTTTAATTTAATACATTTTATTGAAAACAAAATGCTATGCAATAGCTTTGCCGCTGCAGTTCTCGAGTGCCACATGTCTTTTTTTATTGGCGTATCAGTAACGCTCCAAAAGAAAAGGCTATAGCCTTTTCTATTAATTAAAAAAAATTATGTTAGTTATTTTTTTTTAATTTAATACATTTTATTGAAAACAAAATGCTATGCAATAGCTTTGCCGCTGCAGTTCTCGAGTGCCACATGTCTTTTTTTATTGGCGTATCAGTAACGCTCCAAAAGAAAAGGCTATAGCCTTTTCTATTAATTAAAAAAAATTATGTTAGTTATTTTTTTTTAATTTAATACATTTTATTGAAAACAAAATGCTATGCAATAGCTTTGCCGCTGCAGTTCTCGAGTGCCACATGTCTTTTTTTATTGGCGTATCAGTAACGCTCCAAAAGAAAAGGCTATAGCCTTTTCTATTAATTAAAAAAAATTATGTTAGTTATTTTTTTTTAATTTAATACATTTTATTGAAAACAAAATGCTATGCAATAGCTTTGCCGCTGCAGTTCTCGAGTGCCACATGTCTTTTTTTATTGGCGTATCAGTAACGCTCCAAAAGAAAAGGCTATAGCCTTTTCTATTAATTAAAAAAAATTATGTTAGTTATTTTTTTTTAATTTAATACATTTTATTGAAAACAAAATGCTATGCAATAGCTTTGCCGCTGCAGTTCTCGAGTGCCACATGTCTTTTTTTATTGGCGTATCAGTAACGCTCCAAAAGAAAAGGCTATAGCCTTTTCTATTAATTAAAAAAAATTATGTTAGTTATTTTTTTTTAATTTAATACATTTTATTGAAAACAAAATGCTATGCAATAGCTTTGCCGCTGCAGTTCTCGAGTGCCACATGTCTTTTTTTATTGGCGTATCAGTAACGCTCCAAAAGAAAAGGCTATAGCCTTTTCTATTAATTAAAAAAAATTATGTTAGTTATTTTTTTTTAATTTAATACATTTTATTGAAAACAAAATGCTATGCAATAGCTTTGCCGCTGCAGTTCTCGAGTGCCACATGTCTTTTTTTATTGGCGTATCAGTAACGCTCCAAAAGAAAAGGCTATAGCCTTTTCTATTAATTAAAAAAAATTATGTTAGTTATTTTTTTTTAATTTAATACATTTTATTGAAAACAAAATGCTATGCAATAGCTTTGCCGCTGCAGTTCTCGAGTGCCACATGTCTTTTTTTATTGGCGTATCAGTAACGCTCCAAAAGAAAAGGCTATAGCCTTTTCTATTAATTAAAAAAAATTATGTTAGTTATTTTTTTTTAATTTAATACATTTTATTGAAAACAAAATGCTATGCAATAGCTTTGCCGCTGCAGTTCTCGAGTGCCACATGTCTTTTTTTATTGGCGTATCAGTAACGCTCCAAAAGAAAAGGCTATAGCCTTTTCTATTAATTAAAAAAAATTATGTTAGTTATTTTTTTTTAATTTAATACATTTTATTGAAAACAAAATGCTATGCAATAGCTTTGCCGCTGCAGTTCTCGAGTGCCACATGTCTTTTTTTATTGGCGTATCAGTAACGCTCCAAAAGAAAAGGCTATAGCCTTTTCTATTAATTAAAAAAAATTATGTTAGTTATTTTTTTTTAATTTAATACATTTTATTGAAAACAAAATGCTATGCAATAGCTTTGCCGCTGCAGTTCTCGAGTGCCACATGTCTTTTTTTATTGGCGTATCAGTAACGCTCCAAAAGAAAAGGCTATAGCCTTTTCTATTAATTAAAAAAAATTATGTTAGTTATTTTTTTTTAATTTAATACATTTTATTGAAAACAAAATGCTATGCAATAGCTTTGCCGCTGCAGTTCTCGAGTGCCACATGTCTTTTTTTATTGGCGTATCAGTAACGCTCCAAAAGAAAAGGCTATAGCCTTTTCTATTAATTAAAAAAAATTATGTTAGTTATTTTTTTTTAATTTAATACATTTTATTGAAAACAAAATGCTATGCAATAGCTTTGCCGCTGCAGTTCTCGAGTGCCACATGTCTTTTTTTATTGGCGTATCAGTAACGCTCCAAAAGAAAAGGCTATAGCCTTTTCTATTAATTAAAAAAAATTATGTTAGTTATTTTTTTTTAATTTAATACATTTTATTGAAAACAAAATGCTATGCAATAGCTTTGCCGCTGCAGTTCTCGAGTGCCACATGTCTTTTTTTATTGGCGTATCAGTAACGCTCCAAAAGAAAAGGCTATAGCCTTTTCTATTAATTAAAAAAAATTATGTTAGTTATTTTTTTTTAATTTAATACATTTTATTGAAAACAAAATGCTATGCAATAGCTTTGCCGCTGCAGTTCTCGAGTGCCACATGTCTTTTTTTATTGGCGTATCAGTAACGCTCCAAAAGAAAAGGCTATAGCCTTTTCTATTAATTAAAAAAAATTATGTTAGTTATTTTTTTTTAATTTAATACATTTTATTGAAAACAAAATGCTATGCAATAGCTTTGCCGCTGCAGTTCTCGAGTGCCACATGTCTTTTTTTATTGGCGTATCAGTAACGCTCCAAAAGAAAAGGCTATAGCCTTTTCTATTAATTAAAAAAAATTATGTTAGTTATTTTTTTTTAATTTAATACATTTTATTGAAAACAAAATGCTATGCAATAGCTTTGCCGCTGCAGTTCTCGAGTGCCACATGTCTTTTTTTATTGGCGTATCAGTAACGCTCCAAAAGAAAAGGCTATAGCCTTTTCTATTAATTAAAAAAAATTATGTTAGTTATTTTTTTTTAATTTAATACATTTTATTGAAAACAAAATGCTATGCAATAGCTTTGCCGCTGCAGTTCTCGAGTGCCACATGTCTTTTTTTATTGGCGTATCAGTAACGCTCCAAAAGAAAAGGCTATAGCCTTTTCTATTAATTAAAAAAAATTATGTTAGTTATTTTTTTTTAATTTAATACATTTTATTGAAAACAAAATGCTATGCAATAGCTTTGCCGCTGCAGTTCTCGAGTGCCACATGTCTTTTTTTATTGGCGTATCAGTAACGCTCCAAAAGAAAAGGCTATAGCCTTTTCTATTAATTAAAAAAAATTATGTTAGTTATTTTTTTTTAATTTAATACATTTTATTGAAAACAAAATGCTATGCAATAGCTTTGCCGCTGCAGTTCTCGAGTGCCACATGTCTTTTTTTATTGGCGTATCAGTAACGCTCCAAAAGAAAAGGCTATAGCCTTTTCTATTAATTAAAAAAAATTATGTTAGTTATTTTTTTTTAATTTAATACATTTTATTGAAAACAAAATGCTATGCAATAGCTTTGCCGCTGCAGTTCTCGAGTGCCACATGTCTTTTTTTATTGGCGTATCAGTAACGCTCCAAAAGAAAAGGCTATAGCCTTTTCTATTAATTAAAAAAAATTATGTTAGTTATTTTTTTTTAATTTAATACATTTTATTGAAAACAAAATGCTATGCAATAGCTTTGCCGCTGCAGTTCTCGAGTGCCACATGTCTTTTTTTATTGGCGTATCAGTAACGCTCCAAAAGAAAAGGCTATAGCCTTTTCTATTAATTAAAAAAAATTATGTTAGTTATTTTTTTTTAATTTAATACATTTTATTGAAAACAAAATGCTAAGCAATAGCTTTCCCGCTGCAGTTCTCGAGTGCCACATGTCTTTTTTATTGGCGTATCAGTAACGCTCCAAAAGAAAAGGCTATAGCCTTTTCTATTAATTAAAAAAAATTATGTTAGTTATTTTTTTTTTAATTTAATACATTTTATTGAAAACAAAATGCTATGCAATAGCTTTGCCGCTGCAGTTCTCGAGTGCCACATGTCTTTTTTTATTGGCGTATCAGTAACGCTCCAAAAGAAAAGGCTATAGCCTTTTCTATTAATTAAAAAAAATTATGTTAGTTATTTTTTTTTAATTTAATACATTTTATTGAAAACAAAATGCTATGCAAGAGCTTTGCCGCTGCAGTTCTCGAGTGCCACATGTCTTTTTTTATTGGCGTATCAGTAACGCTCCAAAAGAAAAGGCTATAGCCTTTTCTATTAATTAAAAAAAATTATGTTAGTTATTTTTTTTTAATTTAATACATTTTATTGAAAACAAAATGCTATGCAATAGCTTTGCCGCTGCAGTTCTCGAGTGCCACATGTCTTTTTTTATTGGCGTATCAGTAACGCTCCAAAAGAAAAGGCTATAGCCTTTTCTATTAATTAAAAAAAATTATGTTAGTTATTTTTTTTTAATTTAATACATTTTATTGAAAACAAAATGCTATGCAATAGCTTTGCCGCTGCAGTTCTCGAGTGCCACATGTCTTTTTTTATTGGCGTATCAGTAACGCTCCAAAAGAAAAGGCTATAGCCTTTTCTATTAATTAAAAAAAATTATGTTAGTTATTTTTTTTTAATTTAATACATTTTATTGAAAACAAAATGCTATGCAATAGCTTTGCCGCTGCAGTTCTCGAGTGCCACATGTCTTTTTTTATTGGCGTATCAGTAACGCTCCAAAAGAAAAGGCTATAGCCTTTTCTATTAATTAAAAAAAATTATGTTAGTTATTTTTTTTTAATTTAATACATTTTATTGAAAACAAAATGCTATGCAATAGCTTTGCCGCTGCAGTTCTCGAGTGCCACATGTCTTTTTTTATTGGCGTATCAGTAACGCTCCAAAAGAAAAGGCTATAGCCTTTTCTATTAATTAAAAAAAATTATGTTAGTTATTTTTTTTTTAATTTAATACATTTTATTGAAAACAAAATGCTATGCAATAGCTTTGCCGCTGCAGTTCTCGAGTGCCACATGTCTTTTTTTATTGGCGTATCAGTAACGCTCCAAAAGAAAAGGCTATAGCCTTTTCTATTAATTAAAAAAAATTATGTAGTTATTTTTTTTTAATTTAATACATTTTATTGAAAACAAAATGCTATGCAATAGCTTTGCCGCTGCAGTTCTCGAGTGCCACATGTCTTTTTTTATTGGCGTATCAGTAACGCTCCAAAAGAAAAGGCTATAGCCTTTTCTATTAATTAAAAAAAATTATGTTAGTTATTTTTTTTTAATTTAATACATTTTATTGAAAACAAAATGCTATGCAATAGCTTTGCCGCTGCAGTTCTCGAGTGCCACATGTCTTTTTTTATTGGCGTATCAGTAACGCTCCAAAAGAAAAGGCTATAGCCTTTTCTATTAATTAAAAAAAATTATGTTAGTTATTTTTTTTTTAATTTAATACATTTTATTGAAAACAAAATGCTATGCAATAGCTTTGCCGCTGCAGTTCTCGAGTGCCACATGTCTTTTTTTATTGGCGTATCAGTAACGCTCCAAAAGAAAAGGCTATAGCCTTATATAGTTTTGTTTTTTAATTTAATACATTTTATTGAAAACAAAATGCTATGCAATAGCTTTGCCGCTGCAGTTCTCGAGTGCCACATGTCTTTTTTTATTGGCGTATCAGTAACGCTCCAAAAGAAAAGGCTATAGCCTTTTCTATTAATTAAAAAAAATTATGTTAGTTATTTTTTTTTAATTTAATACATTTTATTGAAAACAAAATGCTATGCAATAGCTTTGCCGCTGCAGTTCTCGAGTGCCACATGTCTTTTTTATTGGCGTATCAGTAACGCTCCAAAAGAAAAGGCTATAGCCTTTTCTAAAAGAAAAGGCTATAGCCTTTTCTATTAATTAAAATAAATTATGTTAGTTATTTTTTTTTAATTTAATACATTTTATTGAAAACAAAATGCTATGCAATAGCTTTGCCGCTGCAGTTCTCGAGTGCCACATGTCTTTTTTTATTGGCGTATCAGTAACGCTCCAAAAGAAAAGGCTATAGCCTTTTCTATTAATTAAAAAAAATTATGTTAGTTATTTTTTTTTAATTTAATACATTTTATTGAAAACAAAATGCTATGCAATAGCTTTGCCGCTGCAGTTCTCGAGTGCCACATGTCTTTTGTTATTGGCGTATCAGTAACGCTCCAAAAGAAAAGGCTATAGCCTTTTCTATTAATTAAAATAAATTATGTTAGTTATTTTTTTTTAATTTAATACATTTTATTGAAAACAAAATGCTATGCAATAGCTTTGCCGCTGCAGTTCTCGAGTGCCACATGTCTTTTTTTATTGGCGTATCAGTAACGCTCCAAAAGAAAAGGCTATAGCCTTTTCTATTAATTAAAAAAAATTATGTTAGTTATTTTTTTTTAATTTAATACATTTTATTGAAAACAAAATGCTATGCAATAGCTTTGCCGCGGCAGTTCTCGAGTGCCACATGTCTTTTTTTATTGGCGTATCAGTAACGCTCCAAAAGAAAAGGCTATAGCCTTTTCTATTAATTAAAAAAAATTATGTTAGTTATTTTTTTTTAATTTAATGCATTTTATTGAAAACAAAATGCTATGCAATAGCTTTGCCGCTGCAGTTCTCGAGTGCCACATGTCTTTTTTTATTGGCGTATCAGTAACGCTCCAAAAGAAAAGGCTATAGCCTTTTCTATTAATTAAAAAAAATTATGTTAGTTATTTTTTTTTAATTTAATACATTTTATTGAAAACAAAATGCTATGCAATAGCTTTGCCGCTGCAGTTCTCGAGTGCCACATGTCTTTTTTTATTGGCGTATCAGTAACGCTCCAAAAGAAAAGGCTATAGCCTTTTCTATTAATAAAAAAAAATTATGTTAGTTATTTTTTTTAATTTAATACATTTTATTGAAAACAAAATGCTATGCAATAGCTTTGCCGCTGCAGTTCTCGAGTGCCACATGTCTTTTTTTATTGGCGTATCAGTAACGCTCCAAAAGAAAAGGCTATAGCCTTTTCTATTAATTAAAAAAAATTATGTTAGTTATTTTTTTTTAATTTAATACATTTTATTGAAAACAAAATGCTATGCAATAGCTTTGCCGCTGCAGTTCTCGAGTGCCACATGTCTTTTTTTATTGGCGTATCAGTAACGCTCCAAAAGAAAAGGCTATAGCCTTTTCTATTAATTAAAAAAAATTATGTTAGTTATTTTTTTTTAATTTAATACATTTTATTGAAAACAAAATGCTATGCAATAGCTTTGCCGCTGCAGTTCTCGAGTGCCACATGTCTTTTTTTATTGGCGTATCAGTAACGCTCCAAAAGAAAAGGCTATAGCCTTTTCTATTAATTAAAAAAAATTATGTTAGTTATTTTTTTTTAATTTAATACATTTTATTGATAACAAAATGCTATGCAATAGCTTTGCCGCGGCAGTTCTCGAGTGCCACATGTCTTTTTTTATTGGCGTATCAGTAACGCTCCAAAAGAAAAGGCTATAGCCTTTTCTATTAATTAAAAAAAATTATGTTAGTTATTTTTTTTTAATTTAATACATTTTATTGATAACAAAATGCTATGCAATAGCTTTGCCGCGGCAGTTCTCGAGTGCCACATGTCTTTTTTTATTGGCGTATCAGTAACGCTCCAAAAGAAAAGGCTATAGCCTTTTCTATTAATTAAAAAAAATTATGTTAGTTATTTTTTTTTAATTTAATACATTTTATTGATAACAAAATGCTATGCAATAGCTTTGCCGCGGCAGTTCTCGAGTGCCACATGTCTTTTTTTATTGGCGTATCAGTAACGCTCCAAAAGAAAAGGCTATAGCCTTTTCTATTAATTAAAAAAAATTATGTTAGTTATTTTTTTTTAATTTAATACATTTTATTGATAACAAAATGCTATGCAATAGCTTTGCCGCGGCAGTTCTCGAGTGCCACATGTCTTTTTTTATTGGCGTATCAGTAACGCTCCAAAAGAAAAGGCTATAGCCTTTTCTATTAATTAAAAAAAATTATGTTAGTTATTTTTTTTTAATTTAATACATTTTATTGATAACAAAATGCTATGCAATAGCTTTGCCGCGGCAGTTCTCGAGTGCCACATGTCTTTTTTTATTGGCGTATCAGTAACGCTCCAAAAGAAAAGGTTATAGCCTTTTCTATTAATTAAAAAAAATTATGTTAGTTATTTTTTTTTAATTTAATACATTTTATTGATAACAAAATGCTATGCAATAGCTTTGCCGCGGCAGTTCTCGAGTGCCACATGTCTTTTTTTATTGGCGTATCAGTAACGCTCCAAAAGAAAAGGCTATAGCCTTTTCTATTAATTAAAAAAAATTATGTTAGTTATTTTTTTTTAATTTAATACATTTTATTGAAAACAAAATGCTATGCAATAGCTTTGCCGCTGCAGTTCTCGAGTGCCACATGTCTTTTTTTATTGGCGTATCAGTAACGCTCCAAAAGAAAAGGCTATAGCCTTTTCTATTAATTAAAAAAAATTATGTTAGTTATTTTTTTTTAATTTAATACATTTTATTGAAAACAAAATGCTATGCAATAGCTTTGCCGCTGCAGTTCTCGAGTGCCACATGTCTTTTTTTATTGGCGTATCAGTAACGCTCCAAAAGAAAAGGCTATAGCCTTTTCTATTAATTAAAAAAAATTATGTTAGTTATTTTTTTTTAATTTAATACATTTTATTGAAAACAAAATGCTATGCAATAGCTTTGCCGCTGCAGTTCTCGAGTGCCACATGTCTTTTTTTATTGGCGTATCAGTAACGCTCCAAAAGAAAAGGCTATAGCCTTTTCTATTAATTAAAAAAAATTATGTTAGTTATTGTTTATAATTAACATAGTTTGTTATTTATAAATTTATTAGTCTTTGGTTTTATTCTTTTGTCTTTATAAGTCTGATTAACTCTTGCTTATTATGCATTTTTAGTTTCTTTGCACTCTTAAGTATTTTATTACAATTTTATTCATTATGTAGTCTGTTTGTAAGTCACTCTGGTCTATTATGCATTTTTTGTTAATTTGTTTGTTTTTTTGTAGTACGATCACCTTTTATACATTAAATTGCATGCTAAGTATTTTCGCCTCATGTTCATGGTCACACAGCCAATGAACTTAAAATATGATACATAATACCTTAACTGCTAAGTATGTAAAATTAACAGTAAACAACATTTTTTTTATTAGATTAATAGTAATCAATATTTCTGTATAAAAAGAAGAAAAATTTAAATAAAGGAGCCTTTTTTGTTATTGAACATTAAAGAGTCTACATCATTTCTGCAAACAACTCGGTTCAAGTACTGTTTGTTGTTGAATAAACCTTAACACTTTAATCCAGTTTATGTGCTGAGATTAAAACAAGCATTTAATTAACAAACGAGTTAGTTAACATTTTGGTGACCCCGACGTGAAATTCAGCTATCATCAACAACCTGTGGAATGTGTACTGAGGAGGAAATCAAACTGGAAGAAACAATTACTCAACTATGGGAGCTAGAAAAGGTGGAAGCAGCAGATAAAACACTTTCTACGTCAGAAAAGCTTTGTGAAAATCATTTCGCAAATACTCATGCAGTCGATCAGAATGGAAGATTTGTCGTAAGACTGCCATTTTGCAGTAATCCCGAGGAACTTGGGGAGTCTCAGGGAATAGCATTCAACAGGTTTCTTGCTTTAGAGCGTCGACTTGCAAAGACACCAGAAATTAAAATGCAATACATACGATTCATGGAAGAGTATAAGTCGTTAGGACATATGACCGAAATAGACACCAATTCCATAGATAAACCTAACTACTTCATTCCTCACCACTGCATACTCAAGCCTGAAAGTTCGACAACCAAATTAAGAGTAGTCTTTGATGCCTCTGCGAAGACTTCTACTGGTGTATCATTAAATGACTTAATGTACACTGGACCAACCGTTCAAAGCGAACTTTTTTCCATTATACTCCGTTTTCGAATACCACGCTTTGTGTTTACCACAGACGTGGAAAAAATGTATCGACAAATGCTTATACATCCGGAAGACAGGAAATTTCAAACCATCATTTGGAGAGAGAGTCCAACTGCAGCAATCAAGCATTACCAATTGAACACAATAACCTACGGCACTCGAGCTGCACCGTATTTAGCAACTAAATGCCTGGAAAAAATCGCAAAGAAGAATATAGCACGATACCCTCTTGGAGCCAACTTTCTACTCAACAATTTTTACGTCGATGATGGGATGGGAGGGGATGATAGTTTGAGTACAACAATCACCATTCAGCAAGAATTGAAGCACATATTAAAACAGCATGGCCTAACTTTGCAAAAGTGGAGCGCAAATCATCACCAACTACTCCAAAACGTCTCAACGAACGAAGAAGTAAACATTGATTTTAACAACGAAAATCATCAAACAGTCAAAACCCTGGGATTGACATGGGTACCAAAAGTCGATGAGTTCCGTATAAAGGTATGTTTGGGTGATACCAAACGTGTTACTAAACGAACAGTTGTCTCAGATTTGGCTCGATTATTCGACCCGCTGGGAATTGTATCTCCAATTGTAGTCACGGCAAAAATGTTCATTCAGGAATTGTGGCAATTGAAACTTGAATGGGATCAAGCCCTACCAGCAGAACTACATACAAAATGGATGAACTTTCGGAACGACTTAACACACATAGACAACCTCAAGTTTTCGAGACACATCTTCCAAGGGCAGATTGCATCAGGAATCCAAATTCATACATTTGTAGACGCTTCGGAGAGAGCATATGGGGCAGCAATATACATAAGGTCAGTTATAAAAAATGGCCAAATAATAGTAAGGCTACTATGCTCAAAATCACGAGTAGCACCTTTAAAACAACAAAGCCTTCCCCGTCTTGAACTCTGTGCAGCACGCTTAGGTGCTCAACTAACGGCTCGAGTGAAAGAGGACTTAAAACTTGAGGATAAGCCTACCTTCCTCTGGACAGACTCAATGATTGTTTTGGCCTGGATTAACTCGCAGTCATCATCTCATCAAACGTTTGTGGCCAATCGAATAGCCGCGATTCAGGAGTTAACAATGGCCGAACAATGGCGACATGTAACTTCAAAAGAAAATCCTGCTGACATCATATCGCGAGGACTGTCTCCAAAGGCATTACCATCATGCAACTTATGGTTCCATGGCCCAATCTTCCTACATGGGCATGAAGCAGTTTGGCCACAAAGATACTCGAAGGCCACAGATATACTGGAAGGTAACATGGAGCGGAAGAAAACAGCTACCGTGTTAGCAATTGAGAATCCAACACCAATAATCTACAACATTGATCACAAGGGATCATTTCAAACATTGCAAAGAATTGTAGCCTACATGCTACGATTTATTAACAAAACAAGAAAAATAAATACACGTCCAGAACTCGCCTTGACAGTAATGGAACTCGAACAAGCCCTTGTAGTTATCGTACGAGCAATGCAGTCAGATTTCGAAGACGACTTAAAACATTTAAAAAGAAGTAATGTAGTTAGTAAGGCAAGTCCTTTCAGCAACCTTACCCCATTCTTGGATTCAAATGGTATAATTAGAGTGGGAGGACGATTAAGCACATCTTCCCTTTCATATGACGCCAAACATCCGATGCTGCTTCCCTACAATGACCCAATCTCAAGGTTACTCATGCAAACGGTGCATGAACAAAACAGACATTGCGGCCCACAAGCACTCCTGTCATACATTAGACAAAGATATTGGCCAATCAAGGGAAAGTCCGCAGCAAGATCGATTGTACAACATTGTATACGATGCTCCAAGGCCAAGCCAAGGCTGCTCAATCAGATTATGGGCAACTTACCAGCGGCGCGTGTCAGACCAGCTCGGCCATTCATCAACGCTGGAGTTGATTTTTGCGGACCGTTTTGGGTCCATTATAAAGTCAGAGGGAAAAGGCCTCAAAAGGTTTACATCGCAGTGTTTTGCTGTTTTGTTACCAAGGCGGTACACCTGGAATTAGTGAGTGATCTTACCACCGAATCGTTTATAGGATCACTAAAAAGATTTGTAAGTAGGCGAGGTCAATGCCGAAATCTCTATTGTGACAACGCTACCAATTTTGTAGGAGCAAAGAATCAATTAACAGAACTATCAGAAACTATCCATTCTGACTCAGCTCAAGAAATAATTAACCGAGAGTGTACATCGAGAGGGATAACGTTTCATTTTATACCCCCAAGAGCACCACATTTCGGTGGCTTGTGGGAAGCTGCGGTCAAGTCAGCAAAACATCTTCTCGTCAGAAGTGTGTCAACAGCATCGCTCACGTATGAAGAACTTGACACGGTAATCATTGAAATTGAAGGAATTCTCAATTCAAGACCAATAAGCCCAATGTCAGAAAACCCAAATGACTTAGCAGCATTAACTCCGGGCCACTTCCTGATTGGGGAACCCCTCAATGCTCAAGTTGACGCAAATTTCACACAAGAACGAGGCAACTTATTGACCAGGTGGAAACTAGTAACTCATCTCAAGAACGAATTTTGGAGACGATGGTCACGGGAATATTTGAATGAACTACAATATCGACATAAATGGAAAACTCAAGCAAACAATATTAAAACCGGGGATATGGTAATAATCAAAGAATACAACACAGCACCGTTACAGTGGCCATTGGGTAGAATTATAAAGGTACATCAAGGAGATGACGGTCTCGTCCGAGTAGCTGATGTTAAAACATTAACCGGCAACTTCAGAAGGCCTATTACACGTTTAGCGCCGTTACCAATAAATACTGAAGACGATAACGAAATATCTGTACAAGACCAAGCAATTGAAGCAAACGATAATGAATCTGAAATGCCCACGAAAAGGAGACGAACTTCCATCAATTCAAATATTCCCTTGATGATAATGACTATGATGCTGTTACCACTGGTACTAGGAATAAATATCTACGAGAAACAATTTGGAACACAACCTGGAATTTATTATGAGGGAATCGGAACAGCATTTATTTCACCCACAGAATGGCAATTTTTAATTTATTATGATTTGGAGGGGTTCTGGTCTGAACTAGCGCTATTCTCAAATGGAACCAAGACACTTAGTCATTTGTGCAAAGAAATGCAACAAAAGGCAACATGCACAGACCTAGTTAATTATTTTGAACATGCTGAGGCTAGGCTACTCATGGACAGCACATTGCTTTCCGGGAAAAGACATAAAAGAGCTGCAATCGATCTTGTGGGAAA
This sequence comes from Gymnocheta viridis, assembly GCA_956483585.1. Lineage (NCBI taxonomy): Eukaryota > Metazoa > Arthropoda > Insecta > Diptera > Tachinidae > Gymnocheta > Gymnocheta viridis. The sequence goes on from CATQFJ010000185.1 coordinate 21,001, forward strand.
CATTGCGCATACATTATTTGGAGTGCTAGACTCCGAATATGCAAAAACAATGGAACACACAATAGCGCAAGTTAACCAAAATGAAGCTCACTTACTCAATCTATTAAAGAAACAAACATCAATTATAGATTCTACCATTAACATAATTAAATTGGATGAAGAAGCGGTAAAGAAAAGGTTTGATAAAATGGATACCCAAATAGCAGAAATATACAATCGGATAAATAGCTACGGTGAAGAAGACAGAACCTATCGTATTTTTTCGTCATTATGCATACAACTCACAATTATGGCAGCCACTTTAGACCACACTCAATCCTTAATTCTTGATATCCTAACAAATACACATCATGGCATTATAAGCCCGTCATTACTTACTCCGATACAACTGCAACATGAACTAGACAAAATATCACTTCATCTGCCCGAATCACTCCAGTTTCCTGCAAAAAGAGAAGATTTCTTACAATTATACAAACTCATGAAGGTCACAGGAGGACTCGCAAAGACCACAGCAATTTTTAGTGTTACTTTACCACTGATTGAGAGTGAACCATTCGATCTCTTCAATCTCATACCAATCCCAAGGTGGACTAACAACACGCTGGTATCAATAAAACCATGTTCTCCGCTGTTGGCAATCAATAGGAATCAAGCCACATATTTCACCATAAGTAACTCAGAACTCGACGTATGCATTACCCTCAAAGAAGAAATATACATATGTTCAAAGGGTCAGATTCAATACAGGCCAGGTGCAGCAGCATGTGCTTGCGAATTCAACTTGTTTATAAACAAAACAAAATCAGACTGTACATTACAGCAGTTAACAGCAAATTCTGCTTGGATTCCACTACGACTTCAGAACAAATGGATCTATGCAACACCGTCTTCATCTCATGCAATTATTGTATGCAGAAAAGAGATCACGCATTTAACTCTCACAGGATCAGGTTTACTTGGTTTAGAACCAGAATGCGTGCTCCAATACAATTCCACAACCATACAAGCACGGCAGAAAATATCCAGCTCAATAAAAACATCATACACCAAGTTTTGGGAGATCTCGGATGAAGCACATACAAACCTTGTCAAACCCCTTCTACATGAAATACATGAAAGCGAGTACATCTCACAAATACAAAACTTAACAGAATTACAAACTTCATTAGCAGAACAAAATATTTTCCAGCTTCCAAACCAAATTGAAGCCCAAAACTACCACCACATAACGATCGGCTACTCCACCTTATTCATTACTGGTGTCATCATTGTTTATCTTATCATTAAAAGGAATACCAACGTCACACCAACTCCAGCTCCTCGTAACTTGCAACCCACACCAGATTTCACAGTCCATATTTAGACCAAAAGATGTTTACCCAGCAGTTCAACTCAAGAAGATAAGAAATGAAAGTCCAGCATCTTCAACAAACCGCGATTCAACACCGGTTTTGAGCTGCGCTCAACGGGGGGAGCATTTTTATAATTAACATAGTTTGTTATTTATAAATTTATTAGTTTTTGGTTTTATTCTTTTGTCTTTATAAGTCTGATTAACTCTTGCTTATTATGCATTTTTAGTTTCTTTGCACTCTTAAGTATTTTATTACAATTTTATTCATTATGTAGTCTGTTTGTAAGTCACTCTTGTCTATTATGCATTTTTTGTTAATTTGTTTGTTTTTTTGTAGTACGATCACCTTTTATACATTAAATTGCATGCTAAGTATTTTCGCCTCATGTTCATGGTCACACAGCCAATGAACTTAAAATATGATACATAATACCTTAACTGCTAAGTATGTAAAATTAACAGTAAACAACATTTTTTTTATTAGATTAATAGTAATCAATATTTCTGTATAAAAAGAAGAAAAATTTAAATAAAGGAGCCTTTTTTGTTATTGAACATTAAAGAGTCTACATCATTTCTGCAAACAACTCGGTTCAAGTACTGTTTGTTGTTGAATAAACCTTAACACTTTAATCCAGTTTATGTGCTGAGATTAAAACAAGCATTTAATTAACAAACGAGTTAGTTAACAGTTATTTTTTTTTAATTTAATACATTTTATTGAAAACAAAATGCTATGCAATAGCTTTGCCGCTGCAGTTCGCGAGTGCCACATGTCTTTTTTTATTGGCGTATCAGTAACGCTCCAAAAGAAAAGGCTATAGCCTTTTCTATTAATTAAAAAAAATTATGTTAGTTATTTTTTTTTAATTTAATACATTTTATTGAAAACAAAATGCTATGCAATAGCTTTGCCGCTGCAGTTCTCGAGTGCCACATGTCTTTTTTTATTGGCGTATCAGTAACGCTCCAAAAGAAAAGGCTATAGCCTTTTCTATTAATTAAAAAAAATTATGTTAGTTATTTTTTTTTAATTTAATACATTTTATTGAAAACAAAATGCTATGCAATAGCTTTGCCGCTGCAGTTCTCGAGTGCCACATGTCTTTTTTTATTGGCGTATCAGTAACGCTCCAAAAGAAAAGGCTATAGCCTTTTCTATTAATTAAAAAAAATTATGTTAGTTATTTTTTTTTAATTTAATACATTTTATTGAAAACAAAATGCTATGCAATAGCTTTGCCGCTGCAGTTCTCGAGTGCCACATGTCTTTTTTTATTGGCGTATCAGTAACGCTCCAAAAGAAAAGGCTATAGCCTTTTCTATTAATTAAAAAAAATTATGTTAGTTATTTTTTTTTAATTTAATACATTTTATTGAAAACAAAATGCTATGCAATAGCTTTGCCGCTGCAGTTCTCGAGTGCCACATGTCTTTTTTTATTGGCGTATCAGTAACGCTCCAAAAGAAAAGGCTATAGCCTTTTCTATTAATTAAAAAAAATTATGTTAGTTATTTTTTTTTAATTTAATACATTTTATTGAAAACAAAATGCTATGCAATAGCTTTGCCGCTGCAGTTCTCGAGTGCCACATGTCTTTTTTTATTGGCGTATCAGTAACGCTCCAAAAGAAAAGGCTATAGCCTTTTCTATTAATTAAAAAAAATTATGTTAGTTATTTTTTGCCGCTTTGCCGCTGCAGTTCTCGAGTGCCACATGTCTTTTTTTATTGGCGTATCAGTAACGCTCCAAAAGAAAAGGCTATAGCCTTTTCTATTAATTAAAAAAAATTATGTTAGTTATTTTTTTTTAATTTAATACATTTTATTGAAAACAAAATGCTATGCAATAGCTTTGCCGCTGCAGTTCTCGAGTGCCACATGTCTTTTTTTATTGGCGTATCAGTAACGCTCCAAAAGAAAAGGCTATAGCCTTTTCTATTAATTAAAAAAAAATATGTTAGTTATTTTATTTTAATTTAATACATTTTATTGAAAACAAAATGCTATGCAATAGCTTTGCCGCTGCAGTTCTCGAGTGCCACATGTCTTTTTTTATTGGCGTATCAGTAACGCTCCAAAAGAAAAGGCTATAGCCTTTTCTATTAATTAAAAAAAATTATGTTAGTTATTTTTTTTTAATTTAATACATTTTATTGAAAACAAAATGCTATGCAATAGCTTTGCCGCTGCAGTTCTCGAGTGCCACATGTCTTTTTTTATTGGCGTATCAGTAACGCTCCAAAAGAAAAGGCTATAGCCTTTTCTATTAATTAAAAAAAATTATGTTAGTTATTTTTTTTTAATTTAATACATTTTATTGAAAACAAAATGCTATGCAATAGCTTTGCCGCTGCAGTTCTCGAGTGCCACATGTCTTTTTTTATTGGCGTATCAGTAACGCTCCAAAAGAAAAGGCTATAGCCTTTTCTATTAATTAAAAAAATTATGTTAGTTATTTTTTTTTAATTTAATACATTTTATTGAAAACAAAATGCTATGCAATAGCTTTGCCGCTGCAGTTCTCGAGTGCCACATGTCTTTTTTTATTGGCGTATCAGTAACGCTCCAAAAGAAAAGGCTATTATAGCCTTTTCTATTAATTAAAAAAAATTATGTTAGTTATTTTTTTTTAATTTAATACATTTTATTGAAAACAAAATGCTATGCAATAGCTTTGCCGCTGCAGTTCTCGAGTGCCACATGTCTTTTTTTATTGGCGTATCAGTAACGCTCCAAAAGAAAAGGCTATAGCCTTTTCTATTAATTAAAAAAATTATGTTAGTTATTTTTTTTTAATTTAATACATTTTATTGAAAACAAAATGCTATGCAATAGCTTTGCCGCTGCAGTTCTCGAGTGCCACATGTCTTTTTTTATTGGCGTATCAGTAACGCTCCAAAAGAAAAGGCTATTATAGCCTTTTCTATTAATTAAAAAAAATTATGTTAGTTATTTTTTTTTAATTTAATACATTTTATTGAAAACAAAATGCTATGCAATAGCTTTGCCGCTGCAGTTCTCGAGTGCCACATGTCTTTTTTTATTGGCGTATCAGTAACGCTCCAAAAGAAAAGGCTATAGCCTTTTCTATTAATTAAAAAAAATTATGTTAGTTATTTTTTTTTAATTTAATACATTTTATTGAAAACAAAATGCTATGCAATAGCTTTGCCGCTGCAGTTCTCGAGTGCCACATGTCTTTTTTTATTGGCGTATCAGTAACGCTCCAAAAGAAAAGGCTATAGCCTTTTCTATTAATTAAAAAAAATTATGTTAGTTATTTTTTTTTAATTTAATACATTTTATTGAAAACAAAATGCTATGCAATAGCTTTGCCGCTGCAGTTCTCGAGTGCCACATGTCTTTTTTTATTGGCGTATCAGTAACGCTTCAAAAGAAAAGGCTATAGCCTTTTCTATTAATTAAAAAAAATTATGTTAGTTATTTTTTTTTAATTTAATACATTTTATTGAAAACAAAAAGCTATGCAATAGCTTTGCCGCTGCAGTTCTCGAGTGCCACATGTCTTTTTTTATTGGCGTATCAGTAACGCTCCAAAAGAAAAGGCTATAGCCTTTTCTATTAATTAAAAAAAATTATGTTAGTTATTTTTTTTTAATTTAATACATTTTATTGAAAACAAAATGCTATGCAATAGCTTTGCCGCTGCAGTTCTCGAGTGCCACATGTCTTTTTTTATTGGCGTATCAGTAACGCTCCAAAAGAGGCTATAGCCTTTTCTATTAATTAAAAAAAATTATGTTAGTTATTTTTTTTTAATTTAATACATTTTATTGAAAACAAAATGCTATGCAATAGCTTTGCCGCTGCAGTTCTCGAGTGCCACATGTCTTTTTTTATTGGCGTATCAGTAACGCTCCAAAAGAAAAGGCTATAGCCTTTTCTATTAATTAAAAAAAATTATGTTAGTTATTTTTTTTTAATTTAATACATTTTATTGAAAACAAAATGCTATGCAATAGCTTTGCCGCTGCAGTTCTCGAGTGCCACATGTCTTTTTTTATTGGCGTATCAGTAACGCTCCAAAATAAAAGGCTATTAATTAAAAAAAATTATGTTAGTTATTTTTTTTTAATTTAATACATTTTATTGAAAACAAAATGCTATGCAATAGCTTTGCCGCTGCAGTTCTCGAGTGCCACATGTCTTTTTTTATTGGCGTATCAGTAACGCTCCAAAAGAAAAGGCTATAGCCTTTTCTATTAATTAAAAAAAATTATGTTAGTTATTTTTTTTTAATTTAATACATTTTATTGAAAACAAAATGCTATGCAATAGCTTTGCCGCTGCAGTTCTCGAGTGCCACATGTCTTTTTTTATTGGCGTATCAGTAACGCTCCAAAAGAAAAGGCTATAGCCTTTTCTATTAATTAAAAAAATTATATTAGTTATTTTTTTTTAATTTAATACATTTTATGGAAAACAAAATGCTATGCAATAGCTTTGCCGCTGCAGTTCTCGAGTGCCACATGTCTTTTTTTATTGGCGTATCAGTAACGCTCCAAAAGAAAAGGCTATAGCCTTTTCTATTAATTAAAAAAAATTATGTTAGTTATTTTTTTTTAATTTAATACATTTTATTGAAAACAAAATGCTATGCAATAGCTTTGCCGCTGCAGTTCTCGAGTGCCACATGTCTTTTTTTATTGGCGTATCAGTAACGCTCCAAAAGAAAAGGCTATAGCCTTTTCTATTAATTAAAAAAAATTATGTTAGTTATTTTTTTTTAATTTAATACATTTTATTGAAAACAAAATGCTATGCAATAGCTTTGCCGCTGCAGTTCTCGAGTGCCACATGTCTTTTTTTATTGGCGTATCAGTAACGCTCCAAAAGAAAAGGATATAGCCTTTTCTATTAATTAAAAAAAATTATGTTAGTTATTTTTTTTTAATTTAATACATTTTATTGAAAACAAAATGCTATGCAATAGCTTTGCCGCTGCAGTTCTCGAGTGCCACATGTCTTTTTTTATTGGCGTATCAGTAACGCTCCAAAAGAAAAGGCTATAGCCTTTTCTATTAATTAAAAAAAATTATGTTAGTTATTTTTTTTTAATTTAATACATTTTATTGAAAACAAAATGCTATGCAATAGCTTTGCCGCTGCAGTTCTCGAGTGCCACATGTCTTTTTTTATTGACGTATCAGTAACGCTCCAAAAGAAAAGGCTATAGCCTTTTCTATTAATTAAAAAAAATTATGTTAGTTATTTTTTTTTAATTTAATACATTTTATTGAAAACAAAATGCTATGCAATAGCTTTGCCGCTGCAGTTCTCGAGTGCCACATGTCTTTTTTTATTGGCGTATCAGTAACGCTCCAAAAGAAAAGGCTATAGCCTTTTCTATTAATTAAAAAAAAATATGTTAGTTATTTTTTTTTAATTTAATACATTTTATTGAAAACAAAATGCTATGCAATAGCTTTGCCGCTGCAGTTCTCGAGTGCCACATGTCTTTTTTTATTGGCGTATCAGTAACGCTCCAAAAGAAAAGGCTATAGCCTTTTCTATTAATTAAAAAAAATTATGTTAGTTATTTTTTTTTAATTTAATACATTTTATTGAAAACAAAATGCTATGCAATAGCTTTGCCGCTGCAGTTCTCGAGTGCCACATGTCTTTTTTTATTGGCGTATCAGTAACGCTCCAAAAGAAAAGGCTATAGCCTTTTCTATTAATTAAAAAAAATTATGTTAGTTATTTTTTTTTTAATTTAATACATTTTATTGAAAACAAAATGCTATGCAATAGCTTTGCCGCTGCAGTTCTCGAGTGCCACATGTCTTTTTTTATTGGCGTATCAGTAACGCTCCAAAAGAAAAGGCTATAGCCTTTTCTATTAATTAAAAAAAATTATGTTAGTTATTTTTTTTTAATTTAATACATTTTATTGAAAACAAAATGCTATGCAATAGCTTTGCCGCTGCAGTTCTCGAGTGCCACATGTCTTTTTTTATTGGCGTATCAGTAACGCTCCAAAAGAAAAGGCTATAGCCTTTTCTATTAATTAAAAAAAATTATGTTAGTTATTTTTTTTTAATTTAATACATTTTATTGAAAACAAAATGCTATGCAATAGCTTTGCCGCTGCAGTTCTCGAGTGCCACATGTCTTTTTTTATTGGCGTATCAGTAACGCTCCAAAAGAAAAGGCTATAGCCTTTTCTATTAATTAAAAAAAATTATGTTAGTTATTTTTTTTTAATTTAATACATTTTATTGAAAACAAAATGCTATGCAATAGCTTTGCCGCTGCAGTTCTCGAGTGCCACATGTCTTTTTTTTATTGGCGTATCAGTAACGCTCCAAAAGAAAAGGCTATTATAGCCTTTTCTATTAATTAAAAAAAATTATGTTAGTTATTTTTTTTTAATTTAATACATTTTATTGAAAACAAAATGCTATGCAATAGCTTTGCCGCTGCAGTTCTCGAGTGCCACATGTCTTTTTTTTATTGGCGTATCAGTAACGCTCCAAAAGAAAAGGCTATAGCCTTTTCTATTAATTAAAAAAAATTATGTTAGTTATTTTTTTTTAATTTAATACATTTTATTGAAAACAAAATGCTATGCAATAGCTTTGCCGCTGCAGTTCTCGAGTGCCACATGTCTTTTTTTATTGGCGTATCAGTAACGCTCCAAAAGAAAAGGCTATAGCCTTTTCTATTAATTAAAAAAAATTATGTTAGTTATTTTTTTTTAATTTAATACATTTTATTGAAAACAAAATGCTATGCAATAGCTTTGCCGCTGCAGTTCTCGAGTGCCACATGTCTTTTTTTATTGGCGTATCAGTAACGCTCCAAAAGAAAAGGCTATAGCCTTTTCTATTAATTAAAAAAAATTATGTTAGTTATTTTTTTTTAATTTAATACATTTTATTGAAAACAAAATGCTATGCAATAGCTTTGCCGCTGCAGTTCTCGAGTGCCACATGTCTTTTTTTATTGGCGTATCAGTAACGCTCCAAAAGAAAAGGCTATAGCCTTTTCTATTAATTAAAAAAAATTATGTTAGTTATTTTTTTTTAATTTAATACATTTTATTGAAAACAAAATGCTATGCAATAGCTTTGCCGCTGCAGTTCTCGAGTGCCACATGTCTTTTTTTATTGGCGTATCAGTAACGCTCCAAAAGAAAAGGCTATAGCCTTTTCTATTAATTAAAAAAAATTATGTTAGTTATTTTTTTTTAATTTAATACATTTTATTGAAAACAAAATGCTATGCAATAGCTTTGCCGCTGCAGTTCTCGAGTGCCACATGTCTTTTTTTATTGGCGTATCAGTAACGCTCCAAAAGAAAAGGCTATAGCCTTTTCTATTAATTAAAAAAAATTATGTTAGTTATTTTTTTTTAATTTAATACATTTTATTGAAAACAAAATGCTATGCAATAGCTTTGCCGCTGCAGTTCTCGAGTGCCACATGTCTTTTTTTATTGGCGTATCAGTAACGCTCCAAAAGAAAAGGCTATAGCCTTTTCTATTAATTAAAAAAAATTATGTTAGTTATTTTTTTTTAATTTAATACATTTTATTGAAAACAAAATGCTATGCAATAGCTTTGCCGCTGCAGTTCTCGAGTGCCACATGTCTTTTTTTATTGGCGTATCAGTAACGCTCCAAAAGAAAAGGCTATAGCCTTTTCTATTAATTAAAAAAAATTATGTTAGTTATTTTTTTTTAATTTAATACATTTTATTGAAAACAAAATGCTATGCAATAGCTTTGCCGCTGCAGTTCTCGAGTGCCACATGTCTTTTTTTATTGGCGTATCAGTAACGCTCCAAAAGAAAAGGCTATAGCCTTTTCTATTAATTAAAAAAAATTATGTTAGTTATTTTTTTTTAATTTAATACATTTTATTGAAAACAAAATGCTATGCAATAGCTTTGCCGCTGCAGTTCTCGAGTGCCACATGTCTTTTTTTATTGGCGTATCAGTAACGCTCCAAAAGAAAAGGCTATAGCCTTTTCTATTAATTAAAAAAAATTATGTTAGTTATTTTTTTTTAATTTAATACATTTTATTGAAAACAAAATGCTATGCAATAGCTTTGCCGCTGCAGTTCTCGAGTGCCACATGTCTTTTTTTATTGGCGTATCAGTAACGCTCCAAAAGAAAAGGCTATAGCCTTTTCTATTAATTAAAAAAAATTATGTTAGTTATTTTTTTTTAATTTAATACATTTTATTGAAAACAAAATGCTATGCAATAGCTTTGCCGCTGCAGTTCTCGAGTGCCACATGTCTTTTTTTATTGGCGTATCAGTAACGCTCCAAAAGAAAAGGCTATAGCCTTTTCTATTAATTAAAAAAAATTATGTTAGTTATTTTTTTTTAATTTAATACATTTTATTGAAAACAAAATGCTATGCAATAGCTTTGCCGCTGCAGTTCTCGAGTGCCACATGTCTTTTTTTATTGGCGTATCAGTAACGCTCCAAAAGAAAAGGCTATAGCCTTTTCTATTAATTAAAAAAAATTATGTTAGTTATTTTTTTTTA
>CATQFJ010000186.1:0-28094 GCA_956483585.1 Gymnocheta viridis
TCGGCAGTTCTCGAGTGCCACATGTCTTTTTTATTGGCGTATCAGTAACGCTCAAAAAGAAAAGGCTATAGCCTTTTCTATTAATTAAAAAAAATTATGTTAGTTATTTTTTTTTAATTTAATACATTTTATTGAAAACAAAATGCTATGCAATAGCTTTGCCTCGGCAGTTCTCGAGTGCCACATGTCTTTTTTTACTGGCGTATCAGTAACGCTCAAAAAGAAAAGGCTATAGCCTTTTCTATTAATTAAAAAAAATTATGTTAGTTATTTTTTTTAATTTAATACATTTTATTGAAAACAAAATGCTATGCAATAGCTTTGCCTCGGCAGTTCTCGAGTGCCACATGTCTTTTTTTACTGGCGTATCAGTAACGCTCAAAAAGAAAAGGCTATAGCCTTTTCTATTAATTAAAAAAAATTATGTTAGTTATTTTTTTTTAATTTAATACATTTTATTGAAAACAAAATGCTATGTAAAAGCTTTGCCTCGGCAGTTCTCGAGTGCCACATGTCTTTTTTTATTGGCGTATCAGTAACGCTCAAAAAGAAAAGGCTATAGCCTTTTCTATTAATTAAAAAAAATTATGTTAGTTATTTTTTTTTAATTTAATACATTTTATTGAAAACAAAATGCTATGTAATAGCTTTGCCTCGGCAGTTCTCGAGTGCCACATGTCTTTTTTTATTGGCGTATCAGTAACGCTCAAAAAGAAAAGGCTATAGCCTTTTCTATTAATTAAAAAAAATTATGTTAGTTATTTTTTTTTAATTTAATACATTTTATTGAAAACAAAATGCTATGTAATAGCTTTGCCTCGGCAGTTCTCGAGTGCCACATGTCTTTTTTTATTGGCGTATCAGTAACGCTCAAAAAGAAAAGGCTATAGCCTTTTCTATTAATTAAAAAAAATTATGTTAGTTATTTTTTTTTAATTTAATACATTTTATTGAAAACAAAATGCTATGTAAAAGCTTTGCCTCGGCAGTTCTCGAGTGCCACATGTCTTTTTTTATTGGCGTATCAGTAACGCTCAAAAAGAAAAGGCTATAGCCTTTTCTATTAATTAAAAAAAATTATGTTAGTTATTTTTTTTTAATTTAATACATTTTATTGAAAACAAAATGCTATGTAAAAGCTTTGCCTCGGCAGTTCTCGAGTGCCACATGTCTTTTTTTATTGGCGTATCAGTAACGCTCAAAAAGAAAAGGCTATAGCCTTTTCTATTAATTAAAAAAAATTATGTTAGTTATTTTTTTTTAATTTAATACATTTTATTGAAAACAAAATGCTATGCAATAGCTTTGCCTCGGCAGTTCTCGAGTGCCACATGTCTTTTTTTACTGGCGTATCAGTAACGCTCAAAAAGAAAAGGCTATAGCCTTTTCTATTAATTAAAAAAAATTATGTTAGTTATTTTTTTTAATTTAATACATTTTATTGAAAACAAAATGCTATGCAATAGCTTTGCCTCGGCAGTTCTCGAGTGCCACATGTCTTTTTTTACTGGCGTATCAGTAACGCTCAAAAAGAAAAGGCTATAGCCTTTTCTATTAATTAAAAAAAATTATGTTAGTTATTTTTTTTTAATTTAATACATTTTATTGAAAACAAAATGCTATGTAAAAGCTTTGCCTCGGCAGTTCTCGAGTGCCACATGTCTTTTTTTATTGGCGTATCAGTAACGCTCAAAAAGAAAAGGCTATAGCCTTTTCTATTAATTAAAAAAAATTATGTTAGTTATTTTTTTTTAATTTAATACATTTTATTGAAAACAAAATGCTATGTAAAAGCTTTGCCTCGGCAGTTCTCGAGTGCCACATGTCTTTTTTTATTGGCGTATCAGTAACGCTCAAAAAGAAAAGGCTATAGCCTTTTCTATTAATTAAAAAAAATTATGTTAGTTATTTTTTTTTAATTTAATACATTTTATTGAAAACAAAATGCTATGTAATAGCTTTGCCTCGGCAGTTCTCGAGTGCCACATGTCTTTTTTTATTGGCGTATCAGTAACGCTCAAAAAGAAAAGGCTATAGCCTTTTCTATTAATTAAAAAAAATTATGTTAGTTATTTTTTTTTAATTTAATACATTTTATTGAAAACAAAATGCTATGTAATAGCTTTGCCTCGGCAGTTCTCGAGTGCCACATGTCTTTTTTTATTGGCGTATCAGTAACGCTCAAAAAGAAAAGGCTATAGCCTTTTCTATTAATTAAAAAAAATTATGTTAGTTATTTTTTTTTAATTTAATACATTTTATTGAAAACAAAATGCTATGTAATAGCTTTGCCTCGGCAGTTCTCGAGTGCCACATGTCTTTTTTTATTGGCGTATCAGTAACGCTCAAAAAGAAAAGGCTATAGCCTTTTCTATTAATTAAAAAAAATTATGTTAGTTATTTTTTTTTAATTTAATACATTTTATTGAAAACAAAATGCTATGTAATAGCTTTGCCTCGGCAGTTCTCGAGTGCCACATGTCTTTTTTTATTGGCGTATCAGTAACGCTCAAAAAGAAAAGGCTATAGCCTTTTCTATTAATTAAAAAAAATTATGTTAGTTATTTTTTTTTAATTTAATACATTTTATTGAAAACAAAATGCTATGTAATAGCTTTGCCTCGGCAGTTCTCGAGTGCCACATGTCTTTTTTTATTGGCGTATCAGTAACGCTCAAAAAGAAAAGGCTATAGCCTTTTCTATTAATTAAAAAAAATTATGTTAGTTATTTTTTTTTAATTTAATACATTTTATTGAAAACAAAATGCTATGTAATAGCTTTGCCTCGGCAGTTCTCGAGTGCCACATGTCTTTTTTTATTGGCGTATCAGTAACGCTCAAAAAGAAAAGGCTATAGCCTTTTCTATTAATTAAAAAAAATTATGTTAGTTATTTTTTTTTAATTTAATACATTTTATTGAAAACAAAATGCTATGTAATAGCTTTGCCTCGGCAGTTCTCGAGTGCCACATGTCTTTTTTTATTGGCGTATCAGTAACGCTCAAAAAGAAAAGGCTATAGCCTTTTCTATTAATTAAAAAAAATTATGTTAGTTATTTTTTTTTAATTTAATACATTTTATTGAAAACAAAATGCTATGTAATAGCTTTGCCTCGGCAGTTCTCGAGTGCCACATGTCTTTTTTTATTGGCGTATCAGTAACGCTCAAAAAGAAAAGGCTATAGCCTTTTCTATTAATTAAAAAAAATTATGTTAGTTATTTTTTTTTAATTTAATACATTTTATTGAAAACAAAATGCTATGTAATAGCTTTGCCTCGGCAGTTCTCGAGTGCCACATGTCTTTTTTTATTGGCGTATCAGTAACGCTCAAAAAGAAAAGGCTATAGCCTTTTCTATTAATTAAAAAAAATTATGTTAGTTATTTTTTTTAATTTAATACATTTTATTGAAAACAAAATGCTATGTAATAGCTTTGCCTCGGCAGTTCTCGAGTGCCACATGTCTTTTTTTACTGGCGTATCAGTAACGCTCAAAAAGAAAAGGCTATATATAGCCTTTTCTATTAATTAAAAAAAATTATGTTAGTTATTTTTTTTTAATTTAATACATTTTATTGAAAACAAAATGCTATGCAATAGCTTTGCCTCGGCAGTTCTCGAGTGCCACATGTCTTTTTTTACTGGCGTATCAGTAACGCTCAAAAAGAAAAGGCTATAGCCTTTTCTATTAATTAAAAAAAATTATGTTAGTTATTTTTTTTAATTTAATACATTTTATTGAAAACAAAATGCTATGTAAAAGCTTTGCCTCGGCAGTTCTCGAGTGCCACATGTCTTTTTTTATTGGCGTATCAGTAACGCTCAAAAAGAAAAGGCTATAGCCTTTTCTATTAATTAAAAAAAATTATGTTAGTTATTTTTTTTTAATTTAATACATTTTATTGAAAACAAAATGCTATGTAAAAGCTTTGCCTCGGCAGTTCTCGAGTGCCACATGTCTTTTTTTATTGGCGTATCAGTAACGCTCAAAAAGAAAAGGCTATAGCCTTTTCTATTAATTAAAAAAAATTATGTTAGTTATTTTTTTTTAATTTAATACATTTTATTGAAAACAAAATGCTATGTAATAGCTTTGCCTCGGCAGTTCTCGAGTGCCACATGTCTTTTTTTATTGGCGTATCAGTAACGCTCAAAAAGAAAAGGCTATAGCCTTTTCTATTAATTAAAAAAAATTATGTTAGTTATTTTTTTTTAATTTAATACATTTTATTGAAAACAAAATGCTATGTAATAGCTTTGCCTCGGCAGTTCTCGAGTGCCACATGTCTTTTTTTATTGGCGTATCAGTAACGCTCAAAAAGAAAAGGCTATAGCCTTTTCTATTAATTAAAAAAAATTATGTTAGTTATTTTTTTTTAATTTAATACATTTTATTGAAAACAAAATGCTATGTAATAGCTTTGCCTCGGCAGTTCTCGAGTGCCACATGTCTTTTTTTATTGGCGTATCAGTAACGCTCAAAAAGAAAAGGCTATAGCCTTTTCTATTAATTAAAAAAAATTATGTTAGTTATTTTTTTTTAATTTAATACATTTTATTGAAAACAAAATGCTATGTAAAAGCTTTGCCTCGGCAGTTCTCGAGTGCCACATGTCTTTTTTTATTGGCGTATCAGTAACGCTCAAAAAGAAAAGGCTATAGCCTTTTCTATTAATTAAAAAAAATTATGTTAGTTATTTTTTTTTAATTTAATACATTTTATTGAAAACAAAATGCTATGTAATAGCTTTGCCTCGGCAGTTCTCGAGTGCCACATGTCTTTTTTTATTGGCGTATCAGTAACGCTCAAAAAGAAAAGGCTATAGCCTTTTCTATTAATTAAAAAAAATTATGTTAGTTATTTTTTTTAATTTAATACATTTTATTGAAAACAAAATGCTATGTAATAGCTTTGCCTCGGCAGTTCTCGAGTGCCACATGTCTTTTTTTACTGGCGTATCAGTAACGCTCAAAAAGAAAAGGCTATAGCCTTTTCTATTAATTAAAAAAAATTATGTTAGTTATTTTTTTTAATTTAATACATTTTATTGAAAACAAAATGCTATGTAAAAGCTTTGCCTCGGCAGTTCTCGAGTGCCACATGTCTTTTTTTATTGGCGTATCAGTAACGCTCAAAAAGAAAAGGCTATAGCCTTTTCTATTAATTAAAAAAAATTATGTTAGTTATTTTTTTTAATTTAATACATTTTATTGAAAACAAAATGCTATGTAATAGCTTTGCCTCGGCAGTTCTCGAGTGCCACATGTCTTTTTTTATTGGCGTATCAGTAACGCTCAAAAAGAAAAGGCTATAGCCTTTTCTATTAATTAAAAAAAATTATGTTAGTTATTTTTTTTTTAATTTAATACATTTTATTGAAAACAAAATGCTATGTAATAGCTTTGCCTCGGCAGTTCTCGAGTGCCACATGTCTTTTTTTACTGGCGTATCAGTAACGCTCAAAAAGAAAAGGCTATAGCCTTTTCTATTAATTAAAAAAAATTATGTTAGTTATTTTTTTAAATTTAATACATTTTATTGAAAACAAAATGCTATGTAATAGCTTTGCCTCGGCAGTTCTCGAGTGCCACATGTCTTTTTTTATTGGCGTATCAGTAACGCTCAAAAAGAAAAGGCTATAGCCTTTTCTATTAATTAAAAAAAATTATGTTAGTTATTTTTTTTTAATTTAATACATTTTATTGAAAACAAAATGCTATGTAAAAGCTTTGCCTCGGCAGTTCTCGAGTGCCACATGTCTTTTTTTATTGGCGTATCAGTAACGCTCAAAAAGAAAAGGCTATAGCCTTTTCTATTAATTAAAAAAAATTATGTTAGTTATTTTTTTTTAATTTAATACATATTATTGAAAACAAAATGCTATGCAATAGCTTTGCCTCGGCAGTTCTCGAGTGCCACATGTCTTTTTTTACTGGCGTATCAGTAACGCTCAAAAAGAAAAGGCTATAGCCTTTTCTATTAATTAAAAAAAATTATGTTAGTTATTTTTTTTAATTTAATACATTTTATTGAAAACAAAATGCTATGTAAAAGCTTTGCCTCGGCAGTTCTCGAGTGCCACATGTCTTTTTTTATTGGCGTATCAGTAACGCTCAAAAAGAAAAGGCTATAGCCTTTTCTATTAATTAAAAAAAATTATGTTAGTTATTTTTTTTTAATTTAATACATTTTATTGAAAACAAAATGCTATGTAAAAGCTTTGCCTCGGCAGTTCTCGAGTGCCACATGTCTTTTTTTATTGGCGTATCAGTAACGCTCAAAAAGAAAAGGCTATAGCCTTTTCTATTAATTAAAAAAAATTATGTTAGTTATTTTTTTTTAATTTAATACATTTTATTGAAAACAAAATGCTATGTAATAGCTTTGCCTCGGCAGTTCTCGAGTGCCACATGTCTTTTTTTATTGGCGTATCAGTAACGCTCAAAAAGAAAAGGCTATAGCCTTTTCTATTAATTAAAAAAAATTATGTTAGTTATTTTTTTTTAATTTAATACATTTTATTGAAAACAAAATGCTATGTAATAGCTTTGCCTCGGCAGTTCTCGAGTGCCACATGTCTTTTTTTATTGGCGTATCAGTAACGCTCAAAAAGAAAAGGCTATAGCCTTTTCTATTAATTAAAAAAAATTATGTTAGTTATTTTTTTTTAATTTAATACATTTTATTGAAAACAAAATGCTATGTAATAGCTTTGCCTCGGCAGTTCTCGAGTGCCACATGTCTTTTTTTATTGGCGTATCAGTAACGCTCAAAAAGAAAAGGCTATAGCCTTTTCTATTAATTAAAAAAAATTATGTTAGTTATTTTTTTTTAATTTAATACATTTTATTGAAAACAAAATGCTATGTAAAAGCTTTGCCTCGGCAGTTCTCGAGTGCCACATGTCTTTTTTTATTGGCGTATCAGTAACGCTCAAAAAGAAAAGGCTATAGCCTTTTCTATTAATTAAAAAAAATTATGTTAGTTATTTTTTTTTAATTTAATACATTTTATTGAAAACAAAATGCTATGTAATAGCTTTGCCTCGGCAGTTCTCGAGTGCCACATGTCTTTTTTTATTGGCGTATCAGTAACGCTCAAAAAGAAAAGGCTATAGCCTTTTCTATTAATTAAAAAAAATTATGTTAGTTATTTTTTTTAATTTAATACATTTTATTGAAAACAAAATGCTATGTAATAGCTTTGCCTCGGCAGTTCTCGAGTGCCACATGTCTTTTTTTACTGGCGTATCAGTAACGCTCAAAAAGAAAAGGCTATAGCCTTTTCTATTAATTAAAAAAAATTATGTTAGTTATTTTTTTTAATTTAATACATTTTATTGAAAACAAAATGCTATGTAAAAGCTTTGCCTCGGCAGTTCTCGAGTGCCACATGTCTTTTTTTATTGGCGTATCAGTAACGCTCAAAAAGAAAAGGCTATAGCCTTTTCTATTAATTAAAAAAAATTATGTTAGTTATTTTTTTTAATTTAATACATTTTATTGAAAACAAAATGCTATGTAATAGCTTTGCCTCGGCAGTTCTCGAGTGCCACATGTCTTTTTTTATTGGCGTATCAGTAACGCTCAAAAAGAAAAGGCTATAGCCTTTTCTATTAATTAAAAAAAATTATGTTAGTTATTTTTTTTTTAATTTAATACATTTTATTGAAAACAAAATGCTATGTAATAGCTTTGCCTCGGCAGTTCTCGAGTGCCACATGTCTTTTTTTACTGGCGTATCAGTAACGCTCAAAAAGAAAAGGCTATAGCCTTTTCTATTAATTAAAAAAAATTATGTTAGTTATTTTTTTAAATTTAATACATTTTATTGAAAACAAAATGCTATGTAATAGCTTTGCCTCGGCAGTTCTCGAGTGCCACATGTCTTTTTTTATTGGCGTATCAGTAACGCTCAAAAAGAAAAGGCTATAGCCTTTTCTATTAATTAAAAAAAATTATGTTAGTTATTTTTTTTTAATTTAATACATTTTATTGAAAACAAAATGCTATGTAAAAGCTTTGCCTCGGCAGTTCTCGAGTGCCACATGTCTTTTTTTATTGGCGTATCAGTAACGCTCAAAAAGAAAAGGCTATAGCCTTTTCTATTAATTAAAAAAAATTATGTTAGTTATTTTTTTTTAATTTAATACATATTATTGAAAACAAAATGCTATGCAATAGCTTTGCCTCGGCAGTTCTCGAGTGCCACATGTCTTTTTTTACTGGCGTATCAGTAACGCTCAAAAAGAAAAGGCTATAGCCTTTTCTATTAATTAAAAAAAATTATGTTAGTTATTTTTTTTAATTTAATACATTTTATTGAAAACAAAATGCTATGTAATAGCTTTGCCTCGGCAGTTCTCGAGTGCCACATGTCTTTTTTTATTGGCGTATCAGTAACGCTCAAAAAGAAAAGGCTATAGCCTTTTCTATTAATAAAAAAAAATTATGTTAGTTATTTTTTTTTAATTTAATACATTTTATTGAAAACAAAATGCTATGCAATAGCTTTGCCTCGGCAGTTCTCGAGTGCCACATGTCTTTTTTTACTGGCGTATCAGTAACGCTCAAAAAGAAAAGGCTATAGCCTTTTCTATTAATTAAAAAAAATTATGTTAGTTATTTTTTTTAATTTAATACATTTTATTGAAAACAAAATGCTATGTAAAAGCTTTGCCTCGGCAGTTCTCGAGTGCCACATGTCTTTTTTTATTGGCGTATCAGTAACGCTCAAAAAGAAAAGGCTATAGCCTTTTCTATTAATTAAAAAAAATTATGTTAGTTATTTTTTTTTAATTTAATACATTTTATTGAAAACAAAATGCTATGTAAAAGCTTTGCCTCGGCAGTTCTCGAGTGCCACATGTCTTTTTTTATTGGCGTATCAGTAACGCTCAAAAAGAAAAGGCTATAGCCTTTTCTATTAATTAAAAAAAATTATGTTAGTTATTTTTTTTTTATTTAATACATTTTATTGAAAACAAAATGCTATGTAATAGCTTTGCCTCGGCAGTTCTCGAGTGCCACATGTCTTTTTTTATTGGCGTATCAGTAACGCTCAAAAAGAAAAGGCTATAGCCTTTTCTATTAATTAAAAAAAATTATGTTAGTTATTTTTTTTTAATTTAATACATTTTATTGAAAACAAAATGCTATGTAATAGCTTTGCCTCGGCAGTTCTCGAGTGCCACATGTCTTTTTTTATTGGCGTATCAGTAACGCTCAAAAAGAAAAGGCTATAGCCTTTTCTATTAATTAAAAAAAATTATGTTAGTTATTTTTTTTTAATTTAATACATTTTATTGAAAACAAAATGCTATGTAAAAGCTTTGCCTCGGCAGTTCTCGAGTGCCACATGTCTTTTTTTATTGGCGTATCAGTAACGCTCAAAAAGAAAAGGCTATAGCCTTTTCTATTAATTAAAAAAAATTATGTTAGTTATTTTTTTTTAATTTAATACATTTTATTGAAAACAAAATGCTATGTAATAGCTTTGCCTCGGCAGTTCTCGAGTGCCACATGTCTTTTTTTATTGGCGTATCAGTAACGCTCAAAAAGAAAAGGCTATAGCCTTTTCTATTAATTAAAAAAAATTATGTTAGTTATTTTTTTTAATTTAATACATTTTATTGAAAACAAAATGCTATGTAATAGCTTTGCCTCGGCAGTTCTCGAGTGCCACATGTCTTTTTTTACTGGCGTATCAGTAACGCTCAAAAAGAAAAGGCTATAGCCTTTTCTATTAATTAAAAAAAATTATGTTAGTTATTTTTTTTAATTTAATACATTTTATTGAAAACAAAATGCTATGTAAAAGCTTTGCCTCGGCAGTTCTCGAGTGCCACATGTCTTTTTTTATTGGCGTATCAGTAACGCTCAAAAAGAAAAGGCTATAGCCTTTTCTATTAATTAAAAAAAATTATGTTAGTTATTTTTTTTAATTTAATACATTTTATTGAAAACAAAATGCTATGTAATAGCTTTGCCTCGGCAGTTCTCGAGTGCCACATGTCTTTTTTTATTGGCGTATCAGTAACGCTCAAAAAGAAAAGGCTATAGCCTTTTCTATTAATTAAAAAAAATTATGTTAGTTATTTTTTTTTAATTTAATACATTTTATTGAAAACAAAATGCTATGTAATAGCTTTGCCTCGGCAGTTCTCGAGTGCCACATGTCTTTTTTTACTGGCGTATCAGTAACGCTCAAAAAGAAAAGGCTATAGCCTTTTCTATTAATTAAAAAAAATTATGTTAGTTATTTTTTTTAATTTAATACATTTTATTGAAAACAAAATGCTATGTAATAGCTTTGCCTCGGCAGTTCTCGAGTGCCACATGTCTTTTTTTATTGGCGTATCAGTAACGCTCAAAAAGAAAAGGCTATAGCCTTTTCTATTAATTAAAAAAAATTATGTTAGTTATTTTTTTTTAATTTAATACATTTTATTGAAAACAAAATGCTATGTAAAAGCTTTGCCTCGGCAGTTCTCGAGTGCCACATGTCTTTTTTTATTGGCGTATCAGTAACGCTCAAAAAGAAAAGGCTATAGCCTTTTCTATTAATTAAAAAAAATTATGTTAGTTATTTTTTTTTAATTTAATACATTTTATTGAAAACAAAATGCTATGCAATAGCTTTGCCTCGGCAGTTCTCGAGTGCCACATGTCTTTTTTTACTGGCGTATCAGTAACGCTCAAAAAGAAAAGGCTATAGCCTTTTCTATTAATTAAAAAAAATTATGTTAGTTATTTTTTTTAATTTAATACATTTTATTGAAAACAAAATGCTATGTAATAGCTTTGCCTCGGCAGTTCTCGAGTGCCACATGTCTTTTTTTATTGGCGTATCAGTAACGCTCAAAAAGAAAAGGCTATAGCCTTTTCTATTAATTAAAAAAAATTATGTTAGTTATTTTTTTTAATTTAATACATTTTATTGAAAACAAAATGCTATGTAATAGCCTTTTCTATTAATTAAAAAAAATTATGTTAGTTATTTTTTTTAATTTAATACATTTTATTGAAAACAAAATGCTATGTAAAAGCTTTGCCTCGGCAGTTCTCGAGTGCCACATGTCTTTTTCTATTGGCGTATCAGTAACGCTCAAAAAGAAAAGGCTATAGCCTTTTCTATTAATTAAAAAAAATTATGTTAGTTATTTTTTTTAATTTAATACATTTTATTGAAAACAAAATGCTATGTAATAGCTTTGCCTCGGCAGTTCTCGAGTGCCACATGTCTTTTTTTATTGGCGTATCAGTAACGCTCAAAAAGAAAAGGCTATAGCCTTTTCTATTAATTAAAAAAAATTATGTTAGTTATTTTTTTTTAATTTAATACATTTTATTGAAAACAAAATGCTATGCAATAGCTTTGCCTCGGCAGTTCTCGAGTGCCACATGTATTTTTTTACTGGCGTATCAGTAACGCTCAAAAAGAAAAGGCTATAGCCTTTTCTATTAATTAAAAAAAATTATGTTAGTTATTTTTTTTAATTTAATACATTTTATTGAAAACAAAATGCTATGTAAAAGCTTTGCCTCGGCAGTTCTCGAGTGCCACATGTCTTTTTTTATTGGCGTATCAGTAACGCTCAAAAAGAAAAGGCTATAGCCTTTTCTATTAATTAAAAAAAAATATGTTAGTTATTTTTTTTTAATTTAATACATTTTATTGAAAACAAAATGCTATGTAAAAGCTTTGCCTCGGCAGTTCTCGAGTGCCACATGTCTTTTTTTATTGGCGTATCAGTAACGCTCAAAAAGAAAAGGCTATAGCCTTTTCTATTAATTAAAAAAAATTATGTTAGTTATTTTTTTTTAATTTAATACATTTTATTGAAAACAAAATGCTATGTAATAGCTTTGCCTCGGCAGTTCTCGAGTGCCACATGTCTTTTTTTATTGGCGTATCAGTAACGCTCAAAAAGAAAAGGCTATAGCCTTTTCTATGAATTAAAAAAAATTATGTTAGTTATTTTTTTTTAATTTAATACATTTTATTGAAAACAAAATGCTATGCAATAGCTTTGCCTCGGCAGTTCTCGAGTGCCACATGTCTTTTTTTACTGGCGTATCAGTAACGCTCAAAAAGAAAAGGCTATAGCCTTTTCTATTAATTAAAAAAAATTATGTTAGTTATTTTTTTTAATTTAATACATTTTATTGAAAACAAAATGCTATGTAATAGCTTTGCCTCGGCAGTTCTCGAGTGCCACATGTCTTTTTTTATTGGCGTATCAGTAACGCTCAAAAAGAAAAGGCTATAGCCTTTTCTATTAATTAAAAAAAATTATGTTAGTTATTTTTTTTAATTTAATACATTTTATTGAAAACAAAATGCTATGTAATAGCTTTGCCTCGGCAGTTCTCGAGTGCCACATGTCTTTTTTTATTGGCGTATCAGTAACGCTCAAAAAGAAAAGGCTATAGCCTTTTCTATTAATTAAAAAAAATTATGTTAGTTATTTTTTTTAATTTAATACATTTTATTGAAAACAAAATGCTATGCAATAGCTTTGCCTCGGCAGTTCTCGAGTGCCACATGTCTTTTTTTATTGGCGTATCAGTAACGCTCAAAAAGAAAAGGCTATAGCCTTTTCTATTAATTAAAAAAAATTATGTTAGTTATTTTTTTTTAATTTAATACATTTTATTGAAAACAAAATGCTATGCAATAGCTTTGCCTCGGCAGTTCTCGAGTGCCACATGTCTTTTTTTACTGGCGTATCAGTAACGCTCAAAAAGAAAAGGCTATAGCCTTTTCTATTAATTAAAAAAAATTATGTTAGTTATTTTTTTTAATTTAATACATTTTATTGAAAACAAAATGCTATGTAAAAGCTTTGCCTCGGCAGTTCTCGAGTGCCACATGTCTTTTTTTATTGGCGTATCAGTAACGCTCAAAAAGAAAAGGCTATAGCCTTTTCTATTAATTAAAAAAAATTATGTTAGTTATTTTTTTTTAATTTAATACATTTTATTGAAAACAAAATGCTATGTAAAAGCTTTGCCTCGGCAGTTCTCGAGTGCCACATGTCTCTTTTTATTGGCGTATCAGTAACGCTCAAAAAGAAAAGGCTATAGCCTTTTCTATTAATTAAAAAAAATTATGTTAGTTATTTTTTTTTAATTTAATACATTTTATTGAAAACAAAATGCTATGTAATAGCTTTGCCTCGGCAGTTCTCGAGTGCCACATGTCTTTTTTTATTGGCGTATCAGTAACGCTCAAAAAGAAAAGGCTATAGCCTTTTCTATTAATTAAAAAAAATTATGTTAGTTATTTTTTTTTAATTTAATACATTTTATTGAAAACAAAATGCTATGTAATAGCTTTGCCTCGGCAGTTCTCGAGTGCCACATGTCTTTTTTTATTGGCGTATCAGTAACGCTCAAAAAGAAAAGGCTATAGCCTTTTCTATTAATTAAAAAAAATTATGTTAGTTATTTTTTTTTAATTTAATACATTTTATTGAAAACAAAATGCTATGTAAAAGCTTTGCCTCGGCAGTTCTCGAGTGCCACATGTCTTTTTTTATTGGCGTATCAGTAACGCTCAAAAAGAAAAGGCTATAGCCTTTTCTATTAATTAAAAAAAATTATGTTAGTTATTTTTTTTAATTTAATACATTTTATTGAAAACAAAATGCTATGTAATAGCTTTGCCTCGGCAGTTCTCGAGTGCCACATGTCTTTTTTTATTGGCGTATCAGTAACGCTCAAAAAGAAAAGGCTATAGCCTTTTCTATTAATTAAAAAAAATTATGTTAGTTATTTTTTTTAATTTAATACATTTTATTGAAAACAAAATGCTATGTAATAGCTTTGCCTCGGCAGTTCTCGAGTGCCACATGTCTTTTTTTATTGGCGTATCAGTAACGCTCAAAAAGAAAAGGCTATAGCCTTTTCTATTAATTAAAAAAAATTATGTTAGTTATTTTTTTTTAATTTAATACATTTTATTGAAAACAAAATGCTATGTAATAGCTTTGCCTCGGCAGTTCTCGAGTGCCACATGTCTTTTTTTACTGGCGTATCAGTAACGCTCAAAAAGAAAAGGCTATAGCCTTTTCTATTAATTAAAAAAAATTATGTTAGTTATTTTTTTTAATTTAATACATTTTATTGAAAACAAAATGCTATGTAAAAGCTTTGCCTCGGCAGTTCTCGAGTGCCACATGTCTTTTTTTATTGGCGTATCAGTAACGCTCAAAAAGAAAAGGCTATAGCCTTTTCTATTAATTAAAAAAAATTATGTTAGTTATTTTTTTTAATTTAATACATTTTATTGAAAACAAAATGCTATGTAATAGCTTTGCCTCGGCAGTTCTCGAGTGCCACATGTCTTTTTTTATTGGCGTATCAGTAACGCTCAAAAAGAAAAGGCTATAGCCTTTTCTATTAATTAAAAAAAATTATGTTAGTTATTTTTTTTTAATTTAATACATTTTATTGAAAACAAAATGCTATGTAAAAGCTTTGCCTCGGCAGTTCTCGAGTGCCACATGTCTTTTTTTATTGGCGTATCAGTAACGCTCAAAAAGAAAAGGCTATAGCCTTTTCTATTAATTAAAAAAAATTATGTTAGTTATTTTTTTTAATTTAATACATTTTATTGAAAACAAAATGCTATGTAATAGCTTTGCCTCGGCAGTTCTCGAGTGCCACATGTCTTTTTTTATTGGCGTATCAGTAACGCTCAAAAAGAAAAGGCTATAGCCTTTTCTATTAATTAAAAAAAATTATGTTAGTTATTTTTTTTTAATTTAATACATTTTATTGAAAACAAAATGCTATGCAATAGCTTTGCCTCGGCAGTTCTCGAGTGCCACATGTCTTTTTTTACTGGCGTATCAGTAACGCTCAAAAAGAAAAGGCTATAGCCTTTTCTATTAATTAAAAAAAATTATGTTAGTTATTTTTTTTAATTTAATACATTTTATTGAAAACAAAATGCTATGTAATAGCTTTGCCTCGGCAGTTCTCGAGTGCCACATGTCTTTTTTTATTGGCGTATCAGTAACGCTCAAAAAGAAAAGGCTATAGCCTTTTCTATTAATTAAAAAAAAATATGTTAGTTATTTTTTTTTAATTTAATACATTTTATTGAAAACAAAATGCTATGCAATAGCTTTGCCTCGGCAGTTCTCGAGTGCCACATGTCTTTTTTTACTGGCGTATCAGTAACGCTCAAAAAGAAAAGGCTATAGCCTTTTCTATTAATTAAAAAAAATTATGTTAGTTATTTTTTTTAATTTAATACATTTTATTGAAAACAAAATGCTATGTAATAGCTTTGCCTCGGCAGTTCTCGAGTGCCACATGTCTTTTTTTATTGGCGTATCAGTAACGCTCAAAAAGAAAAGGCTATAGCCTTTTCTATTAATTAAAAAAAAATATGTTAGTTATTTTTTTTTAATTTAATACATTTTATTGAAAACAAAATGCTATGCAATAGCTTTGCCTCGGCAGTTCTCGAGTGCCACATGTCTTTTTTTACTGGCGTATCAGTAACGCTCAAAAAGAAAAGGCTATAGCCTTTTCTATTAATTAAAAAAAATTATGTTAGTTATTTTTTTTTAATTTAATACATTTTATTGAAAACAAAATGCTATGCAATAGCTTTGCCTCGGCAGTTCTCGAGTGCCACATGTCTTTTTTTACTGGCGTATCAGTAACGCTCAAAAAGAAAAGGCTATAGCCTTTTCTATTAATTAAAAAAAATTATGTTAGTTATTTTTTTTAATTTAATACATTTTATTGAAAACAAAATGCTATGTAATAGCTTTGCCTCGGCAGTTCTCGAGTGCCACATGTCTTTTTTTATTGGCGTATCAGTAACGCTCAAAAAGAAAAGGCTATAGCCTTTTCTATTAATTAAAAAAAATTATGTTAGTTATTTTTTTTTAATTTAATACATTTTATTGAAAACAAAATGCTATGTAATAGCTTTGCCTCGGCAGTTCTCGAGTGCCACATGTCTTTTTTTATTGGCGTATCAGTAACGCTCAAAAAGAAAAGGCTATAGCCTTTTCTATTAATTAAAAAAAATTATGTTAGTTATTTTTTTTTAATTTAATACATTTTATTGAAAACAAAATGCTATGTAAAAGCTTTGCCTCGGCAGTTCTCGAGTGCCACATGTCTTTTTTTATTGGCGTATCAGTAACGCTCAAAAAGAAAAGGCTATAGCCTTTTCTATTAATTAAAAAAAATTATGTTAGTTATTTTTTTTAATTTAATACATTTTATTGAAAACAAAATGCTATGTAATAGCTTTGCCTCGGCAGTTCTCGAGTGCCACATGTCTTTTTTTATTGGCGTATCAGTAACGCTCAAAAAGAAAAGGCTATAGCCTTTTCTATTAATTAAAAAAAATTATGTTAGTTATTTTTTTTAATTTAATACATTTTATTGAAAACAAAATGCTATGTAATAGCTTTGCCTCGGCAGTTCTCGAGTGCCACATGTCTTTTTTTACTGGCGTATCAGTAACGCTCAAAAAGAAAAGGCTATAGCCTTTTCTATTAATTAAAAAAAATTATGTTAGTTATTTTTTTTAATTTAATACATTTTATTGAAAACAAAATGCTATGTAAAAGCTTTGCCTCGGCAGTTCTCGAGTGCCACATGTCTTTTTTTATTGGCGTATCAGTAACGCTCAAAAAGAAAAGGCTATAGCCTTTTCTATTAATTAAAAAAAATTATGTTAGTTATTTTTTTTAATTTAATACATTTTATTGAAAACAAAATGCTATGTAATAGCTTTGCCTCGGCAGTTCTCGAGTGCCACATGTCTTTTTTTATTGGCGTATCAGTAACGCTCAAAAAGAAAAGGCTATAGCCTTTTCTATTAATTAAAAAAAATTATGTTAGTTATTTTTTTTTAATTTAATACATTTTATTGAAAACAAAATGCTATGTAATAGCTTTGCCTCGGCAGTTCTCGAGTGCCACATGTCTTTTTTTACTGGCGTATCAGTAACGCTCAAAAAGAAAAGGCTATAGCCTTTTCTATTAATTAAAAAAAATTATGTTAGTTATTTTTTTTAATTTAATACATTTTATTGAAAACAAAATGCTATGTAAAAGCTTTGCCTCGGCAGTTCTCGAGTGCCACATGTCTTTTTTTATTGGCGTATCAGTAACGCTCAAAAAGAAAAGGCTATAGCCTTTTCTATTAATTAAAAAAAATTATGTTAGTTATTTTTTTTAATTTAATACATTTTATTGAAAACAAAATGCTATGTAATAGCTTTGCCTCGGCAGTTCTCGAGTGCCACATGTCTTTTTTTATTGGCGTATCAGTAACGCTCAAAAAGAAAAGGCTATAGCCTTTTCTATTAATTAAAAAAAATTATGTTAGTTATTTTTTTTTAATTTAATAGATTTTATTGAAAACAAAATGCTATGTAAAAGCTTTGCCTCGGCAGTTCTCGAGTGCCACATGTCTTTTTTTATTGGCGTATCAGTAACGCTCAAAAAGAAAAGGCTATAGCCTTTTCTATTAATTAAAAAAAATTATGTTAGTTATTTTTTTTAATTTAATACATTTTATTGAAAACAAAATGCTATGTAATAGCTTTGCCTCGGCAGTTCTCGAGTGCCACATGTCTTTTTTTATTGGCGTATCAGTAACGCTCAAAAAGAAAAGGCTATAGCCTTTTCTATTAATTAAAAAAAATTATGTTAGTTATTTTTTTTTAATTTAATACATTTTATTGAAAACAAAATGCTATGCAATAGCTTTGCCTCGGCAGTTCTCGAGTGCCACATGTCTTTTTTTACTGGCGTATCAGTAACGCTCAAAAAGAAAAGGCTATAGCCTTTTCTATTAATTAAAAAAAATTATGTTAGTTATTTTTTTTAATTTAATACATTTTATTGAAAACAAAATGCTATGTAATAGCTTTGCCTCGGCAGTTCTCGAGTGCCACATGTCTTTTTTTATTGGCGTATCAGTAACGCTCAAAAAGAAAAGGCTATAGCCTTTTCTATTAATTAAAAAAAATATGTTAGTTATTTTTTTTTAATTTAATACATTTTATTGAAAACAAAATGCTATGCAATAGCTTTGCCTCGGCAGTTCTCGAGTGCCACATGTCTTTTTTTACTGGCGTATCAGTAACGCTCAAAAAGAAAAGGCTATAGCCTTTTCTATTAATTAAAAAAAATTATGTTAGTTATTTTTTTTTAATTTAATACATTTTATTGAAAACAAAATGCTATGCAATAGCTTTGCCTCGGCAGTTCTCGAGTGCCACATGTCTTTTTTTACTGGCGTATCAGTAACGCTCAAAAAGAAAAGGCTATATAGCCTTTTCTATTAATTAAAAAAAATTATGTTAGTTATTTTTTTTTAATTTAATACATTTTATTGAAAACAAAATGCTATGTAATAGCTTTGCCTCGGCAGTTCTCGAGTGCCACATGTCTTTTTTTATTGGCGTATCAGTAACGCTCAAAAAGAAAAGGCTATAGCCTTTTCTATTAATTAAAAAAAATTATGTTAGTTATTTTTTTTTAATTTAATACATTTTATTGAAAACAAAATGCTATGCAATAGCTTTGCCTCGGCAGTTCTCGAGTGCCACATGTCTTTTTTTACTGGCGTATCAGTAACGCTCAAAAAGAAAAGGCTATAGCCTTTTCTATTAATTAAAAAAAATTATGTTAGTTATTTTTTTTAATTTAATACATTTTATTGAAAACAAAATGCTATGCAATAGCTTTGCCTCGGCAGTTCTCGAGTGCCACATGTCTTTTTTTATTGGCGTATCAGTAACGCTCAAAAAGAAAAGGCTATAGCCTTTTCTATTAATTAAAAAAAATTATGTTAGTTATTTTTTTTAATTTAATACATTTTATTGAAAACAAAATGCTATGTAATAGCTTTGCCTCGGCAGTTCTCGAGTGCCACATGTCTTTTTTTATTGGCGTATCAGTAACGCTCAAAAAGAAAAGGCTATAGCCTTTTCTATTAATTAAAAAAAATTATGTTAGTTATTTTTTTTTAATTTAATACATTTTATTGAAAACAAAATGCTATGCAATAGCTTTGCCTCGGCAGTTCTCGAGTGCCACATGTCTTTTTTTACTGGCGTATCAGTAACGCTCAAAAAGAAAAGGCTATAGCCTTTTCTATTAATTAAAAAAAAATTATGTTAGTTATTTTTTTTAATTTAATACATTTTATTGAAAACAAAATGCTATGTAATAGCTTTGCCTCGGCAGTTCTCGAGTGCCACATGTCTTTTTTTATTGGCGTATCAGTAACGCTCAAAAAGAAAAGGCTATAGCCTTTTCTATTAATTAAAAAAAATTATGTTAGTTATTTTTTTTTAATTTAATACATTTTATTGAAAACAAAATGCTATGTAAAAGCTTTGCCTCGGCAGTTCTCGAGTGCCACATGTCTTTTTTTATTGGCGTATCAGTAACGCTCAAAAGAAAAGGCTATAGCCTTTTCTATTAATTAAAAAAAATTATGTTAGTTATTTTTTTTAATTTAATACATTTTATTGAAAACAAAATGCTATGCAATAGCTTTGCCTCGGCAGTTCTCGAGTGCCACATGTCTTTTTTTACTGGCGTATCAGTAACGCTCAAAAAGAAAAGGCTATAGCCTTTTCTATTAATTAAAAAAAATTATGTTAGTTATTTTTTTTTAATTTAATACATTTTATTGAAAACAAAATGCTATGTAATAGCTTTGCCTCGGCAGTTCTCGAGTGCCACATGTCTTTTTTTATTGGCGTATCAGTAACGCTCAAAAAGAAAAGGCTATAGCCTTTTCTATTAATTAAAAAAAATTATGTTAGTTATTTTTTTTTAATTTAATACATTTTATTGAAAACAAAATGCTATGTAAAAGCTTTGCCTCGGCAGTTCTCGAGTGCCACATGTCTTTTTTTATTGGCGTATCAGTAACGCTCAAAAAGAAAAGGCTATAGCCTTTTCTATTAATTAAAAAAAATTATGTTAGTTATTTTTTTTAATTTAATACATTTTATTGAAAACAAAATGCTATGCAATAGCTTTGCCTCGGCAGTTCTCGAGTGCCACATGTCTTTTTTTACTGGCGTATCAGTAACGCTCAAAAAGAAAAGGCTATAGCCTTTTCTATTAATTAAAAAAAATTATGTTAGTTATTTTTTTTAATTTAATACATTTTATTGAAAACAAAATGCTATGTAATAGCTTTGCCTCGGCAGTTCTCGAGTGCCACATGTCTTTTTTTATTGGCGTATCAGTAACGCTCAAAAAGAAAAGGCTATAGCCTTTTCTATTAATTAAAAAAAATTATGTTAGTTATTTTTTTTTAATTTAATACATTTTATTGAAAACAAAATGCTATGTAATAGCTTTGCCTCGGCAGTTCTCGAGTGCCACATGTCTTTTTTTATTGGCGTATCAGTAACGCTCAAAAAGAAAAGGCTATAGCCTTTTCTATTAATTAAAAAAAATTATGTTAGTTATTTTTTTTAATTTAATACATTTTATTGAAAACAAAATGCTATGTAATAGCTTTGCCTCGGCAGTTCTCGAGTGCCACATGTCTTTTTTTATTGGCGTATCAGTAACGCTCAAAAAGAAAAGGCTATAGCCTTTTCTATTAATTAAAAAAAATTATGTTAGTTATTTTTTTTAATTTAATACATTTTATTGAAAACAAAATGCTATGTAATAGCTTTGCCTCGGCAGTTCTCGAGTGCCACATGTCTTTTTTTATTGGCGTATCAGTAACGCTCAAAAAGAAAAGGCTATAGCCTTTTCTATTAATTAAAAAAAATTATGTTAGTTATTTTTTTTAATTTAATACATTTTATTGAAAACAAAATGCTATGCAATAGCTTTGCCTCGGCAGTTCTCGAGTGCCACATGTCTTTTTTTACTGGCGTATCAGTAACGCTCAAAAAGAAAAGGCTATAGCCTTTTCTATTAATTAAAAAAATTATGTTAGTTATTTTTTTTAATTTAATACATTTTATTGAAAACAAAATGCTATGTAATAGCTTTGCCTCGGCAGTTCTCGAGTGCCACATGTCTTTTTTTATTGGCGTATCAGTAACGCTCAAAAAGAAAAGGCTATAGCCTTTTCTATTAATTAAAAAAAATTATGTTAGTTATTTTTTTTTAATTTAATACATTTTATTGAAAACAAAATGCTATGCAATAGCTTTGCCTCGGCAGTTCTCGAGTGCCACATGTCTTTTTTTACTGGCGTATCAGTAACGCTCAAAAAGAAAAGGCTATAGCCTTTTCTATTAATTAAAAAAAATTATGTTAGTTATTTTTTTTAATTTAATACATTTTATTGAAAACAAAATGCTATGTAATAGCTTTGCCTCGGCAGTTCTCGAGTGCCACATGTCTTTTTTTATTGGCGTATCAGTAACGCTCAAAAAGAAAAGGCTATAGCCTTTTCTATTAATTAAAAAAAATTATGTTAGTTATTTTTTTTAATTTAATACATTTTATTGAAAACAAAATGCTATGCAATAGCTTTGCCTCGGCAGTTCTCGAGTGCCACATGTCTTTTTTTACTGGCGTATCAGTAACGCTCAAAAAGAAAAGGCTATAGCCTTTTCTATTAATTAAAAAAAATTATGTTAGTTATTTTTTTTAATTTAATACATTTTATTGAAAACAAAATGCTATGTAATAGCTTTGCCTCGGCAGTTCTCGAGTGCCACATGTCTTTTTTTATTGGCGTATCAGTAACGCTCAAAAAGAAAAGGCTATAGCCTTTTCTATTAATTAAAAAAAATTATGTTAGTTATTTTTTTTAATTTAATACATTTTATTGAAAACAAAATGCTATGGTAATAGCTTTGCCTCGGCAGTTCTCGAGTGCCACATGTCTTTTTTTATTGGCGTATCAGTAACGCTCAAAAAGAAAAGGCTATAGCCTTTTCTATTAATTAAAAAAAATTATGTTAGTTATTTTTTTTAATTTAATACATTTTATTGAAAACAAAATGCTATGCAATAGCTTTGCCTCGGCAGTTCTCGAGTGCCACATGTCTTTTTTTACTGGCGTATCAGTAACGCTCAAAAAGAAAAGGCTATAGCCTTTTCTATTAATTAAAAAAAATTATGTTAGTTATTTTTTTTTAATTTAATACATTTATTGAAAACAAAATGCTATGTAATAGCTTTGCCTCGGCAGTTCTCGAGTGCCACATGTCTTTTTTTATTGGCGTATCAGTAACGCTCAAAAAGAAAAGGCTATAGCCTTTTCTATTAATTAAAAAAAATTATGTTAGTTATTTTTTTTTAATTTAATACATTTTATTGAAAACAAAATGCTATGCAATAGCTTTGCCTCGGCAGTTCTCGAGTGCCACATGTCTTTTTTTACTGGCGTATCAGTAACGCTCAAAAAGAAAAGGCTATAGCCTTTTCTATTAATTAAAAAAATTATGTTAGTTATTTTTTTTTAATTTAATACATTTTATTGAAAACAAAATGCTATGTAATAGCTTTGCCTCGGCAGTTCTCGAGTGCCACATGTCTTTTTTTATTGGCGTATCAGTAACGCTCAAAAAGAAAAGGCTATAGCCTTTTCTATTAATTAAAAAAAATTATGTTAGTTATTTTTTTTT
Source organism: Gymnocheta viridis (assembly GCA_956483585.1). NCBI lineage: Eukaryota > Metazoa > Arthropoda > Insecta > Diptera > Tachinidae > Gymnocheta > Gymnocheta viridis. The sequence continues at coordinate 22,615 of CATQFJ010000186.1, forward strand.
AATTTAATACATTTTATTGAAAACAAAAATGCTATGTAATAGCTTTGCCTCGGCAGTTCTCGAGTGCCACATGTCTTTTTTTATTGGCGTATCAGTAACGCTCAAAAAGAAAAGGCTATAGCCTTTTCTATTAATTAAAAAAAATTATGTTAGTTATTTTTTTTAATTTAATACATTTTATTGAAAACAAAATGCTATGCAATAGCTTTGCCTCGGCAGTTCTCGAGTGCCACATGTCTTTTTTTATTGGCGTATCAGTAACGCTCAAAAAGAAAAGGCTATAGCCTTTTCTATTAATTAAAAAAAATTATGTTAGTTATTTTTTTTAATTTAATACATTTTATTGAAAACAAAATGCTATGTAATAGCTTTGCCTCGGCAGTTCTCGAGTGCCACATGTCTTTTTTTATTGGCGTATCAGTAACGCTCAAAAAGAAAAGGCTATAGCCTTTTCTATTAATTAAAAAAATTATGTTAGTTATTTTTTTTTAATTTAATACATTTTATTGAAAACAAAATGCTATGTAATAGCTTTGCCTCGGCAGTTCTCGAGTGCCACATGTCTTTTTTTATTGGCGTATCAGTAACGCTCAAAAAGAAAAGGCTATAGCCTTTTCTATTAATTAAAAAAAATTATGTTAGTTATTTTTTTTAATTTAATACATTTTATTGAAAACAAAATGCTATGTAATAGCTTTGCCTCGGCAGTTCTCGAGTGCCACATGTCTTTTTTTATTGGCGTATCAGTAACGCTCAAAAAGAAAAGGCTATAGCCTTTTCTATTAATTAAAAAAAATTATGTTAGTTATTTTTTTTAATTTAATACATTTTATTGAAAACAAAATGCTATGCTAATAGCTTTGCCTCGGCAGTTCTCGAGTGCCACATGTCTTTTTTTACTTGGCGTATCAGTAACGCTCAAAAAGAAAAGGCTATAGCCTTTTCTATTAATTAAAAAAAATTATGTTAGTTATTTTTTTTAATTTAATACATTTTATTGAAAACAAAATGCTATGTAATAGCTTTGCCTCGGCAGTTCTCGAGTGCCACATGTCTTTTTTTATTGGCGTATCAGTAACGCTCAAAAAGAAAAGGCTATAGCCTTTTCTATTAATTAAAAAAAATTATGTTAGTTATTTTTTTTAATTTAATACATTTTATTGAAAACAAAATGCTATGTAATAGCTTTGCCTCGGCAGTTCTCGAGTGCCACATGTCTTTTTTATTGGCGTATCAGTAACGCTCAAAAAGAAAAGGCTATAGCCTTTTCTATTAATTAAAAAAAATTATGTTAGTTATTTTTTTTAATTTAATACATTTTATTGAAAACAAAATGCTATGTAATAGCTTTGCCTCGGCAGTTCTCGAGTGCCACATGTCTTTTTTTATTGGCGTATCAGTAACGCTCAAAAAGAAAAGGCTATAGCCTTTTCTATTAATTAAAAAAAATTATGTTAGTTATTTTTTTTAATTTAATACATTTTATTGAAAACAAAATGCTATGCAATAGCTTTGCCTCGGCAGTTCTCGAGTGCCACATGTCTTTTTTTACTGGCGTATCAGTAACGCTCAAAAAGAAAAGGCTATAGCCTTTTCTATTAATTAAAAAAAATTATGTTAGTTATTTTTTTTTAATTTAATACATTTTATTGAAAACAAAATGCTATGTAATAGCTTTGCCTCGGCAGTTCTCGAGTGCCACATGTCTTTTTTTATTGGCGTATCAGTAACGCTCAAAAAGAAAAGGCTATAGCCTTTTCTATTAATTAAAAAAAATTATGTTAGTTATTTTTTTTTAATTTAATACATTTTATTGAAAACAAAATGCTATGCAATAGCTTTGCCTCGGCAGTTCTCGAGTGCCACATGTCTTTTTTTACTGGCGTATCAGTAACGCTCAAAAAGAAAAGGCTATAGCCTTTTCTATTAATTAAAAAAAATTATGTTAGTTATTTTTTTTAATTTAATACATTTTATTGAAAACAAAATGCTATGTAATAGCTTTGCCTCGGCAGTTCTCGAGTGCCACATGTCTTTTTTTATTGGCGTATCAGTAACGCTCAAAAAGAAAAGGCTATAGCCTTTTCTATTAATTAAAAAAAATTATGTTAGTTATTTTTTTTTAATTTAATACATTTTATTGAAAACAAAATGCTATGTAATAGCTTTGCCTCGGCAGTTCTCGAGTGCCACATGTCTTTTTTTATTGGCGTATCAGTAACGCTCAAAAAGAAAAGGCTATAGCCTTTTCTATTAATTAAAAAAAATTATGTTAGTTATTTTTTTTAATTTAATACATTTTATTGAAAACAAAATGCTATGCAATAGCTTTGCCTCGGCAGTTCTCGAGTGCCACATGTCTTTTTTTACTGGCGTATCAGTAACGCTCAAAAAGAAAAGGCTATAGCCTTTTCTATTAATTAAAAAAAATTATGTTAGTTATTTTTTTTTAATTTAATACATTTTATTGAAAACAAAATGCTATGTAATAGCTTTGCCTCGGCAGTTCTCGAGTGCCACATGTCTTTTTTTTATTGGCGTATCAGTAACGCTCAAAAAGAAAAGGCTATAGCCTTTTCTATTAATTAAAAAAAATTATGTTAGTTATTTTTTTTTAATTTAATACATTTTATTGAAAACAAAATGCTATGCAATAGCTTTGCCTCGGCAGTTCTCGAGTGCCACATTGTCTTTTTTTACTGGCGTATCAGTAACGCTCAAAAAGAAAAGGCTATAGCCTTTTCTATTAATTAAAAAAAATTATGTTAGTTATTTTTTTTTAATTTAAATACATTTTATTGAAAACAAAATGCTATGTAATAGCTTTGCCTCGGCAGTTCTCGAGTGCCACATGTCTTTTTTTATTGGCGTATCAGTAACGCTCAAAAAGAAAAGGCTATAGCCTTTTCTATTAATTAAAAAAAATTATGTTAGTTATTTTTTTTAATTTAATACATTTTATTGAAAACAAAATGCTATGCAATAGCTTTGCCTCGGCAGTTCTCGAGTGCCACATGTCTTTTTTTACTGGCGTATCAGTAACGCTCAAAAAGAAAAGGCTATAGCCTTTTCTATTAATTAAAAAAAATTATGTTAGTTATTTTTTTTAATTTAATACATTTTATTGAAAACAAAATGCTATGTAATAGCTTTGCCTCGGCAGTTCTCGAGTGCCACATGTCTTTTTTTATTGGCGTATCAGTAACGCTCAAAAAGAAAAGGCTATAGCCTTTTCTATTAATTAAAAAAAATTATGTTAGTTATTTTTTTTTAATTTAATACATTTTATTGAAAACAAAATGCTATGTAATAGCTTTGCCTCGGCAGTTCTCGAGTGCCACATGTCTTTTTTTATTGGCGTATCAGTAACGCTCAAAAAGAAAAGGCTATAGCCTTTTCTATTAATTAAAAAAAATTATGTTAGTTATTTTTTTTAATTTAATACATTTTATTGAAAACAAAATGCTATGCAATAGCTTTGCCTCGGCAGTTCTCGAGTGCCACATGTCTTTTTTTACTGGCGTATCAGTAACGCTCAAAAAGAAAAGGCTATAGCCTTTTCTATTAATTAAAAAAAATTATGTTAGTTATTTTTTTTAATTTAATACATTTTATTGAAAAACAAAATGCTATGTAATAGCTTTGCCTCGGCAGTTCTCGAGTGCCACATGTCTTTTTTTATTGGCGTATCAGTAACGCTCAAAAAGAAAAGGCTATAGCCTTTTCTATTAATTAAAAAAAATTATGTTAGTTATTTTTTTTTAATTTAATACATTTTATTGAAAACAAAATGCTATGTAATAGCTTTGCCTCGGCAGTTCTCGAGTGCCACATGTCTTTTTTTATTGGCGTATCAGTAACGCTCAAAAAGAAAAGGCTATAGCCTTTTCTATTAATTAAAAAAAATTATGTTAGTTATTTTTTTTTAATTTAATACATTTTATTGAAAACAAAATGCTATGCAATAGCTTTGCCTCGGCAGTTCTCGAGTGCCACATGTCTTTTTTTACTGGCGTATCAGTAACGCTCAAAAGAAAAGGCTATAGCCTTTTCTATTAATTAAAAAAAAATTATGTTAGTTATTTTTTTTAATTTAATACATTTTATTGAAAACAAAATGCTATGTAATAGCTTTGCCTCGGCAGTTCTCGAGTGCCACATGTCTTTTTTTATTGGCGTATCAGTAACGCTCAAAAAGAAAAGGCTATAGCCTTTTCTATTAATTAAAAAAAATATGTTAGTTATTTTTTTTTAATTTAATACATTTTATTGAAAACAAAATGCTATGCAATAGCTTTGCCTCGGCAGTTCTCGAGTGCCACATGTCTTTTTTTACTGGCGTATCAGTAACGCTCAAAAAAGAAAAGGCTATAGCCTTTTCTATTAATTAAAAAAAATTATGTTAGTTATTTTTTTTAATTTAATACATTTTATTGAAAACAAAATGCTATGTAATAGCTTTGCCTCGGCAGTTCTTCGAGTGCCACATGTCTTTTTTTATTGGCGTATCAGTAACGCTCAAAAAGAAAAGGCTATAGCCTTTTCTATTAATTAAAAAAATTATGTATAGTTATTTTTTTTTAATTTAATAACATTTTATTGAAAACAAAATGCTATGTAATAGCTTTGCCTCGGCAGTTCTCGAGTGCCACATGTCTTTTTTTATTGCGTATCAGTAACGCTCAAAGAAAAGGCTATAGCCTTTTCTATTAATTAAAAAAAATTATGTTAGTTATTTTTTTTAATTTAATACATTTTATTGAAAACAAAAATGCTATGCAATAGCTTTGCCTCGGCAGTTCTCGAGTGCCACATGTCTTTTTTTACTGGCGTATCAGTAACGCTCAAAAAGAAAAGGCTATAGCCTTTTCTATTATTAAAAAAAATTATGTTAGTTATTTTTTTTAATTTAATACATTTTATTGAAAACAAAATGCTATGTAATAGCTTTGCCTCGGCAGTTTCTCGAGTGCCACATGTCTTTTTTTATTGGCGTATCAGTAACGCTCAAAAAGAAAAGGCTATAGCCTTTTCTATTAATTAAAAAAAATTATGTTAGTTATTTTTTTTTTAATTTAATACATTTTATTGAAAACAAAATGCTATGCTATAGCTTTGCCTCGGCAGTTCTCGAGTGCCACATGTCTTTTTTTACTGGCGTATCAGTAACGCTCAAAAAAGAAAAGGCTATAGCCTTTTCTATTAATTTAAAAAAAATTATGTTAGTTATTTTTTTTAATTTAATACATTTTATTGAAAACAAAATGCTATGTAATAGCTTTGCCTCGGCAGTTCTCGAGTGCCACATGTCTTTTTTTATTGGCGTATCAGTAACGCTCAAAAAGAAAAGGCTATAGCCTTTTCTATTAATTAAAAAAAATTATGTTAGTTATTTTTTTTTAATTTAATACATTTTATTGAAAACAAAATGCTATGCAATAGCTTTGCCTCGGCAGTTCTCGAGTGCCACATGTCTTTTT
>CATQFJ010000187.1:0-31640 GCA_956483585.1 Gymnocheta viridis
TGCCGCGGCAGTTCTCGAGTGCCACATGTCTTTTTTTATTGGCGTATCAGTAACGCTCCAAAAGAAAAGGCTATTATAGCCTTTTCTAAAATTAAAAAAATTATGTTGGTTATTTTTTTTTTAATTTAATACATTTTATTGAAAACAAAATGCTATGCAGATGGCTTTGCCGCGGCAGTTCTCGAGTGCCACATGTCTTTTTTTATTGGCGTATCAGTAACGCTCCAAAAGAAAAGGCTATTATAGCCTTTTCTAAAATTAAAAAAATTATGTTGGTTATTTTTTTTTTAATTTAATACATTTTATTGAAAACAAAATGCTATGCAATGGCTTTGCCGCGGCAGTTCTCGAGTGCCACATGTCTTTTTTTATTGGCGTATCAGTAACGCTCCAAAAGAAAAGGCTATTATAGCCTTTTCTAAAATTAAAAAAATTATGTTGGTTATTTTTTTTTTTAATTTAATACATTTTATTGAAAACAAAATGCTATGCAATGGCTTTGCCGCGGCAGTTCTCGAGTGCCACATGTCTTTTTTTATTGGCGTATCAGTAACGCTCCAAAAGAAAAGGCTATTATAGCCTTTTCTAAAATTAAAAAAATTATGTTGGTTATTTTTTTTTTTAATTTAATACATTTTATTGAAAACAAAATGCTATGCAATGGCTTTGCCGCGGCAGTTCTCGAGTGCCACATGTCTTTTTTTATTGGCGTATCAGTAACGCTCCAAAAGAAAAGGCTATTATAGCCTTTTCTAAAATTAAAAAAATTATGTTGGTTATTTTTTTTTTTAATTTAATACATTTTATTGAAAACAAAATGCTATGCAATGGCTTTGCCGCGGCAGTTCTCGAGTGCCACATGTCTTTTTTTATTGGCGTATCAGTAACGCTCCAAAAGAAAAGGCTATTATAGCCTTTTCTAAAATTAAAAAAATTATGTTGGTTATTTTTTTTTTTAATTTAATACATTTTATTGAAAACAAAATGCTATGCAATGGCTTTGCCGCGGCAGTTCTCGAGTGCCACATGTCTTTTTTTATTGGCGTATCAGTAACGCTCCAAAAGAAAAGGCTATTATAGCCTTTTCTAAAATTAAAAAAATTATGTTGGTTATTTTTTTTTTTAATTTAATACATTTTATTGAAAACAAAATGCTATGCAATGGCTTTGCCGCGGCAGTTCTCGAGTGCCACATGTCTTTTTTTATTGGCGTATCAGTAACGCTCCAAAAGAAAAGGCTATTATAGCCTTTTCTAAAATTAAAAAAATTATGTTGGTTATTTTTTTTTTTAATTTAATACATTTTATTGAAAACAAAATGCTATGCAATGGCTTTGCCGCGGCAGTTCTCGAGTGCCACATGTCTTTTTTTATTGGCGTATCAGTAACGCTCCAAAAGAAAAGGCTATTATAGCCTTTTCTAAAATTAAAAAAATTATGTTGGTTATTTTTTTTTTTTAATTTAATACATTTTATTGAAAACAAAATGCTATGCAATGGCTTTGCCGCGGCAGTTCTCGAGTGCCACATGTCTTTTTTTATTGGCGTATCAGTAACGCTCCAAAAGAAAAGGCTATTATAGCCTTTTCTAAAATTAAAAAAATTATGTTGGTTATTTTTTTTTTAATTTAATACATTTTATTGAAAACAAAATGCTATGCAATGGCTTTGCCGCGGCAGTTCTCGAGTGCCACATGTCTTTTTTTATTGGCGTATCAGTAACGCTCCAAAAGAAAAGGCTATTATAGCCTTTTCTAAAATTAAAAAAATTATGTTGGTTATTTTTTTTTTAATTTAATACATTTTATTGAAAACAAAATGCTATGCAATGGCTTTGCCGCGGCAGTTCTCGAGTGCCACATGTCTTTTTTTATTGGCGTATCAGTAACGCTCCAAAAGAAAAGGCTATTATAGCCTTTTCTAAAATTAAAAAAATTATGTTGGTTATTTTTTTTTTAATTTAATACATTTTATTGAAAACAAAATGCTATGCAATGGCTTTGCCGCGGCAGTTCTCGAGTGCCACATGTCTTTTTTTATTGGCGTATCAGTAACGCTCCAAAAGAAAAGGCTATTATAGCCTTTTCTAAAATTAAAAAAATTATGTTGGTTATTTTTTTTTTTAATTTAATACATTTTATTGAAAACAAAATGCTATGCAATGGCTTTGCCGCGGCAGTTCTCGAGTGCCACATGTCTTTTTTTATTGGCGTATCAGTAACGCTCCAAAAGAAAAGGCTATTATAGCCTTTTCTAAAATTAAAAAAATTATGTTGGTTATTTTTTTTTTTAATTTAATACATTTTATTGAAAACAAAATGCTATGCAATGGCTTTGCCGCGGCAGTTCTCGAGTGCCACATGTCTTTTTTTATTGGCGTATCAGTAACGCTCCAAAAGAAAAGGCTATTATAGCCTTTTCTAAAATTAAAAAAATTATGTTGGTTATTTTTTTTTTAATTTAATACATTTTATTGAAAACAAAATGCTATGCAATGGCTTTGCCGCGGCAGTTCTCGAGTGCCACATGTCTTTTTTTATTGGCGTATCAGTAACGCTCCAAAAGAAAAGGCTATTATAGCCTTTTCTAAAATTAAAAAAATTATGTTGGTTATTTTTTTTTTTAATTTAATACATTTTATTGAAAACAAAATGCTATGCAATGGCTTTGCCGCGGCAGTTCTCGAGTGCCACATGTCTTTTTTTATTGGCGTATCAGTAACGCTCCAAAAGAAAAGGCTATTATAGCCTTTTCTAAAATTAAAAAAATTATGTTGGTTATTTTTTTTTTTAATTTAATACATTTTATTGAAAACAAAATGCTATGCAATGGCTTTGCCGCGGCAGTTCTCGAGTGCCACATGTCTTTTTTTATTGGCGTATCAGTAACGCTCCAAAAGAAAAGGCTATTATAGCCTTTTCTAAAATTAAAAAAATTATGTTGGTTATTTTTTTTTTTAATTTAATACATTTTATTGAAAACAAAATGCTATGCAATGGCTTTGCCGCGGCAGTTCTCGAGTGCCACATGTCTTTTTTTATTGGCGTATCAGTAACGCTCCAAAAGAAAAGGCTATTATAGCCTTTTCTAAAATTAAAAAAATTATGTTGGTTATTTTTTTTTTTAATTTAATACATTTTATTGAAAACAAAATGCTATGCAATGGCTTTGCCGCGGCAGTTCTCGAGTGCCACATGTCTTTTTTTATTGGCGTATCAGTAACGCTCCAAAAGAAAAGGCTATTATAGCCTTTTCTAAAATTAAAAAAATTATGTTGGTTATTTTTTTTTTTAATTTAATACATTTTATTGAAAACAAAATGCTATGCAATGGCTTTGCCGCGGCAGTTCTCGAGTGCCACATGTCTTTTTTTATTGGCGTATCAGTAACGCTCCAAAAGAAAAGGCTATTATAGCCTTTTCTAAAATTAAAAAAATTATGTTGGTTATTTTTTTTTTTAATTTAATACATTTTATTGAAAACAAAATGCTATGCAATGGCTTTGCCGCGGCAGTTCTCGAGTGCCACATGTCTTTTTTTATTGGCGTATCAGTAACGCTCCAAAAGAAAAGGCTATTATAGCCTTTTCTAAAATTAAAAAAATTATGTTGGTTATTTTTTTTTTAATTTAATACATTTTATTGAAAACAAAATGCTATGCAATGGCTTTGCCGCGGCAGTTCTCGAGTGCCACATGTCTTTTTTTATTGGCGTATCAGTAACGCTCCAAAAGAAAAGGCTATTATAGCCTTTTCTAAAATTAAAAAAATTATGTTGGTTATTTTTTTTTTAATTTAATACATTTTATTGAAAACAAAATGCTATGCAATGGCTTTGCCGCGGCAGTTCTCGAGTGCCACATGTCTTTTTTTATTGGCGTATCAGTAACGCTCCAAAAGAAAAGGCTATTATAGCCTTTTCTAAAATTAAAAAAATTATGTTGGTTATTTTTTTTTTTAATTTAATACATTTTATTGAAAACAAAATGCTATGCAATGGCTTTGCCGCGGCAGTTCTCGAGTGCCACATGTCTTTTTTTATTGGCGTATCAGTAACGCTCCAAAAGAAAAGGCTATTATAGCCTTTTCTAAAATTAAAAAAATTATGTTGGTTATTTTTTTTTTAATTTAATACATTTTATTGAAAACAAAATGCTATGCAATGGCTTTGCCGCGGCAGTTCTCGAGTGCCACATGTCTTTTTTTATTGGCGTATCAGTAACGCTCCAAAAGAAAAGGCTATTATAGCCTTTTCTAAAATTAAAAAAATTATGTTGGTTATTTTTTTTTTAATTTAATACATTTTATTGAAAACAAAATGCTATGCAATGGCTTTGCCGCGGCAGTTCTCGAGTGCCACATGTCTTTTTTTATTGGCGTATCAGTAACGCTCCAAAAGAAAAGGCTATTATAGCCTTTTCTAAAATTAAAAAAATTATGTTGGTTATTGTTTTTTTAATTTAATACATTTTATTGAAAACAAAATGCTATGCAATGGCTTTGCCGCGGCAGTTCTCGAGTGCCACATGTCTTTTTTTATTGGCGTATCAGTAACGCTCCAAAAGAAAAGGCTATTATAGCCTTTTCTAAAATTAAAAAAATTATGTTGGTTATTTTTTTTTTTAATTTAATACATTTTATTGAAAACAAAATGCTATGCAATGGCTTTGCCGCGGCAGTTCTCGAGTGCCACATGTCTTTTTTTATTGGCGTATCAGTAACGCTCCAAAAGAAAAGGCTATTATAGCCTTTTCTAAAATTAAAAAAATTATGTTGGTTATTGTTTTTTTAATTTAATACATTTTATTGAAAACAAAATGCTATGCAATGGCTTTGCCGCGGCAGTTCTCGAGTGCCACATGTCTTTTTTTATTGGCGTATCAGTAACGCTCCAAAAGAAAAGGCTATTATAGCCTTTTCTAAAATTAAAAAAATTATGTTGGTTATTTTTTTTTTAATTTAATACATTTTATTGAAAACAAAATGCTATGCAATGGCTTTGCCGCGGCAGTTCTCGAGTGCCACATGTCTTTTTTTATTGGCGTATCAGTAACGCTCCAAAAGAAAAGGCTATAGCCTTTTCTAAAATTAAAAAAAATTATGTTGGTTATTTTTTTTTTAATTTAATACATTTTATTGAAAACAAAATGCTATGCAATGGCTTTGCCGCGGCAGTTCTCGAGTGCCACATGTCTTTTTTTATTGGCGTATCAGTAACGCTCCAAAAGAAAAGGCTATTATAGCCTTTTCTAAAATTAAAAAAATTATGTTGGTTATTTTTTTTTTAATTTAATACATTTTATTGAAAACAAAATGCTATGCAATGGCTTTGCCGCGGCAGTTCTCGAGTGCCACATGTCTTTTTTTATTGGCGTATCAGTAACGCTCCAAAAGAAAAGGCTATAGCCTTTTCTAAAATTAAAAAAAAATTATGTTAGTTATTTTTTTTTAATTTAATACATTTTATTGAAAACAAAATGCTATGAAATAGCTTTGCCGCGGCAGTTCTCGAGTGCCACATGTCTTTTTTTATTGGCGTATCAGTAACGCTCCAAAAGAAAAGGCTATAGCCTTTTCTAAAATTAAAAAAAAATTATGTTGGTTATTTTTTTTTTAATTTAATACATTTTATTGAAAACAAAATGCTATGCAATGGCTTTGCCGCGGCAGTTCTCGAGTGCCACATGTCTTTTTTTATTGGCGTATCAGTAACGCTCCAAAAGAAAAGGCTATAGCCTTTTCTAAAATTAAAAAAAAATTATGTTGGTTATTTTTTTTTTAATTTAATACATTTTATTGAAAACAAAATGCTATGCAATGGCTTTGCCGCGGCAGTTCTCGAGTGCCACATGTCTTTTTTTATTGGCGTATCAGTAACGCTCCAAAAGAAAAGGCTATTATAGCCTTTTCTAAAATTAAAAAAATTATGTTGGTTATTTTTTTTTTTAATTTAATACATTTTATTGAAAACAAAATGCTATGCAATGGCTTTGCCGCGGCAGTTCTCGAGTGCCACATGTCTTTTTTTATTGGCGTATCAGTAACGCTCCAAAAGAAAAGGCTATTATAGCCTTTTCTAAAATTAAAAAAATTATGTTGGTTATTTTTTTTTAATTTAATACATTTTATTGAAAACAAAATGCTATGCAATGGCTTTGCCGCGGCAGTTCTCGAGTGCCACATGTCTTTTTTTATTGGCGTATCAGTAACGCTCCAAAAGAAAAGGCTATTATAGCCTTTTCTAAAATTAAAAAAATTATGTTGGTTATTTTTTTTTTAATTTAATACATTTTATTGAAAACAAAATGCTATGCAATGGCTTTGCCGCGGCAGTTCTCGAGTGCCACATGTCTTTTTTTATTGGCGTATCAGTAACGCTCCAAAAGAAAAGGCTATTATAGCCTTTTCTAAAATTAAAAAAATTATGTTGGTTATTTTTTTTTTAATTTAATACATTTTATTGAAAACAAAATGCTATGCAATGGCTTTGCCGCGGCAGTTCTCGAGTGCCACATGTCTTTTTTTATTGGCGTATCAGTAACGCTCCAAAAGAAAAGGCTATTATAGCCTTTTCTAAAATTAAAAAAATTATGTTGGTTATTTTTTTTTTAATTTAATACATTTTATTGAAAACAAAATGCTATGCAATGGCTTTGCCGCGGCAGTTCTCGAGTGCCACATGTCTTTTTTTATTGGCGTATCAGTAACGCTCCAAAAGAAAAGGCTATTATAGCCTTTTCTAAAATTAAAAAAATTATGTTGGTTATTTTTTTTTAATTTAATACATTTTATTGAAAACAAAATGCTATGCAATGGCTTTGCCGCGGCAGTTCTCGAGTGCCACATGTCTTTTTTTATTGGCGTATCAGTAACGCTCCAAAAGAAAAGGCTATAGCCTTTTCTAAAATTAAAAAAAAATTATGTTAGTTATTTTTTTTTAATTTAATACATTTTATTGAAAACAAAATGCTATGCAATGGCTTTGCCGCGGCAGTTCTCGAGTGCCACATGTCTTTTTTTATTGGCGTATCAGTAACGCTCCAAAAGAAAAGGCTATATATAGCCTTTTCTAAAATTAAAAAAAAATTATGTTGGTTATTTTTTTTTTAATTTAATACATTTTATTGAAAACAAAATGCTATGCAATGGCTTTGCCGCGGCAGTTCTCGAGTGCCACATGTCTTTTTTTATTGGCGTATCAGTAACGCTCCAAAAGAAAAGGCTATAGCCTTTTCTAAAATTAAAAAAAAATTATGTTGGTTATTTTTTTTTTAATTTAATACATTTTATTGAAAACAAAATGCTATGCAATGGCTTTGCCGCGGCAGTTCTCGAGTGCCACATGTCTTTTTTTATTGGCGTATCAGTAACGCTCCAAAAGAAAAGGCTATTATAGCCTTTTCTAAAATTAAAAAAATTATGTTGGTTATTTTTTTTTTTAATTTAATACATTTTATTGAAGACAAAATGCTATGCAATGGCTTTGCCGCGGCAGTTCTCGAGTGCCACATGTCTTTTTTTATTGGCGTATCAGTAACGCTCCAAAAGAAAAGGCTATTATAGCCTTTTCTAAAATTAAAAAAATTATGTTGGTTATTTTTTTTTTAATTTAATACATTTTATTGAAAACAAAATGCTATGCAATGGCTTTGCCGCGGCAGTTCTCGAGTGCCACATGTCTTTTTTTATTGGCGTATCAGTAACGCTCCAAAAGAAAAGGCTATTATAGCCTTTTCTAAAATTAAAAAAATTATGTTGGTTATTTTTTTTTTAATTTAATACATTTTATTGAAAACAAAATGCTATGCAATGGCTTTGCCGCGGCAGTTCTCGAGTGCCACATGTCTTTTTTTATTGGCGTATCAGTAACGCTCCAAAAGAAAAGGCTATTATAGCCTTTTCTAAAATTAAAAAAATTATGTTGGTTATTTTTTTTTTAATTTAATACATTTTATTGAAAACAAAATGCTATGCAATGGCTTTGCCGCGGCAGTTCTCGAGTGCCACATGTCTTTTTTTATTGGCGTATCAGTAACGCTCCAAAAGAAAAGGCTATTATAGCCTTTTCTAAAATTAAAAAAATTATGTTGGTTATTTTTTTTTTTAATTTAATACATTTTATTGAAAACAAAATGCTATGCAATGGCTTTGCCGCGGCAGTTCTCGAGTGCCACATGTCTTTTTTTATTGGCGTATCAGTAACGCTCCAAAAGAAAAGGCTATTATAGCCTTTTCTAAAATTAAAAAAATTATGTTGGTTATTTTTTTTTTAATTTAATACATTTTATTGAAAACAAAATGCTATGCAATGGCTTTGCCGCGGCAGTTCTCGAGTGCCACATGTCTTTTTTTATTGGCGTATCAGTAACGCTCCAAAAGAAAAGGCTATTATAGCCTTTTCTAAAATTAAAAAAATTATGTTGGTTATTTTTTTTTTAATTTAATACATTTTATTGAAAACAAAATGCTATGCAATGGCTTTGCCGCGGCAGTTCTCGAGTGCCACATGTCTTTTTTTATTGGCGTATCAGTAACGCTCCAAAAGAAAAGGCTATTATAGCCTTTTCTAAAATTAAAAAAATTATGTTGGTTATTTTTTTTTTAATTTAATACATTTTATTGAAAACAAAATGCTATGCAATGGCTTTGCCGCGGCAGTTCTCGAGTGCCACATGTCTTTTTTTATTGGCGTATCAGTAACGCTCCAAAAGAAAAGGCTATAGCCTTTTCTATTAATTAAAAAAAATTATGTTAGTTATTTTTTTTTAATTTAATACATTTTATTGAAAACAAAATGCTATGCAATGGCTTTGCCGCGGCAGTTCTCGAGTGCCACATGTCTTTTTTTATTGGCGTATCAGTAACGCTCCAAAAGAAAAGGCTATAGCCTTTTCTAAAATTAAAAAAAAATTATGTTGGTTATTTTTTTTTTAATTTAATACATTTTATTGAAAACAAAATGCTATGCAATGGCTTTGCCGCGGCAGTTCTCGAGTGCCACATGTCTTTTTTTATTGGCGTATCAGTAACGCTCCAAAAGAAAAGGCTATAGCCTTTTCTAAAATTAAAAAAAAATTATGTTGGTTATTTTTTTTTTAATTTAATACATTTTATTGAAAACAAAATGCTATGCAATGGCTTTGCCGCGGCAGTTCTCGAGTGCCACATGTCTTTTTTTATTGGCGTATCAGTAACGCTCCAAAAGAAAAGGCTATAGCCTTTTCTAAAATTAAAAAAAAATTATGTTGGTTATTTTTTTTTTAATTTAATACATTTTATTGAAAACAAAATGCTATGCAATGGCTTTGCCGCGGCAGTTCTCGAGTGCCACATGTCTTTTTTTATTGGCGTATCAGTAACGCTCCAAAAGAAAAGGCTATAGCCTTTTCTAAAATTAAAAAAAAATTATGTTGGTTATTTTTTTTTTAATTTAATACATTTTATTGAAAACAAAATGCTATGCAATGGCTTTGCCGCGGCAGTTCTCGAGTGCCACATGTCTTTTTTTATTGGCGTATCAGTAACGCTCCAAAAGAAAAGGCTATAGCCTTTTCTAAAATTAAAAAAAAATTATGTTGGTTATTTTTTTTTTAATTTAATACATTTTATTGAAAACAAAATGCTATGCAATGGCTTTGCCGCGGCAGTTCTCGAGTGCCACATGTCTTTTTTTATTGGCGTATCAGTAACGCTCCAAAAGAAAAGGCTATAGCCTTTTCTAAAATTAAAAAAAAATTATGTTGGTTATTTTTTTTTTAATTTAATACATTTTATTGAAAACAAAATGCTATGCAATGGCTTTGCCGCGGCAGTTCTCGAGTGCCACATGTCTTTTTTTATTGGCGTATCAGTAACGCTCCAAAAGAAAAGGCTATAGCCTTTTCTAAAATTAAAAAAAATTATGTTGGTTATTTTTTTTTTAATTTAATACATTTTATTGAAAACAAAATGCTATGCAATGGCTTTGCCGCGGCAGTTCTCGAGTGCCACATGTCTTTTTTTATTGGCGTATCAGTAACGCTCCAAAAGAAAAGGCTATAGCCTTTTCTAAAATTAAAAAAAATTATGTTGGTTATTTTTTTTTTAATTTAATACATTTTATTGAAAACAAAATGCTATGCAATGGCTTTGCCGCGGCAGTTCTCGAGTGCCACATGTCTTTTTTTATTGGCGTATCAGTAACGCTCCAAAAGAAAAGGCTATAGCCTTTTCTAAAATTAAAAAAAAATTATGTTGGTTATTTTTTTTTTAATTTAATACATTTTATTGAAAACAAAATGCTATGCAATGGCTTTGCCGCGGCAGTTCTCGAGTGCCACATGTCTTTTTTTATTGGCGTATCAGTAACGCTCCAAAAGAAAAGGCTATAGCCTTTTCTAAAATTAAAAAAAAATTATGTTGGTTATTTTTTTTTTAATTTAATACATTTTATTGAAAACAAAATGCTATGCAATGGCTTTGCCGCGGCAGTTCTCGAGTGCCACATGTCTTTTTTTATTGGCGTATCAGTAACGCTCCAAAAGAAAAGGCTATAGCCTTTTCTAAAATTAAAAAAATTATGTTGGTTATTTTTTTTTTAATTTAATACATTTTATTGAAAACAAAATGCTATGCAATGGCTTTGCCGCGGCAGTTCTCGAGTGCCACATGTCTTTTTTTATTGGCGTATCAGTAACGCTCCAAAAGAAAAGGCTATTATAGCCTTTTCTAAAATTAAAAAATTATGTTGGTTATTTTTTTTTTAATTTAATACATTTTATTGAAAACAAAATGCTATGCAATGGCTTTGCCGCGGCAGTTCTCGAGTGCCACATGTCTTTTTTTATTGGCGTATCAGTAACGCTCCAAAAGAAAAGGCTATTATAGCCTTTTCTAAAATTAAAAAAATTATGTTGGTTATTTTTTTTTTTAATTTAATACATTTTATTGAAAACAAAATGCTATGCAATGGCTTTGCCGCGGCAGTTCTCGAGTGCCACATGTCTTTTTTTATTGGCGTATCAGTAACGCTCCAAAAGAAAAGGCTATTATAGCCTTTTCTAAAATTAAAAAAATTATGTTGGTTATTTTTTTTTTAATTTAATACATTTTATTGAAAACAAAATGCTATGCAATGGCTTTGCCGCGGCAGTTCTCGAGTGCCACATGTCTTTTTTTATTGGCGTATCAGTAACGCTCCAAAAGAAAAGGCTATAGCCTTTTCTATTAATTAAAAAAAATTATGTTAGTTATTTTTTTTTAATTTAATACATTTTATTGAAAACAAAATGCTATGCAATGGCTTTGCCGCGGCAGTTCTCGAGTGCCACATGTCTTTTTTTATTGGCGTATCAGTAACGCTCCAAAAGAAAAGGCTATAGCCTTTTCTATTAATTAAAAAAAATTATGTTAGTTATTTTTTTTTAATTTAATACATTTTATTGAAAACAAAATGATATGCAATGGCTTTGCCGCGGCAGTTCTCGAGTGCCACATGTCTTTTTTTATTGGCGTATCAGTAACGCTCCAAAAGAAAAGGCTATAGCCTTTTCTATTAATTAAAAAAATTATGTTAGTTATTTTTTTTTAATTTAATACATTTTATTGAAAACAAAATGCTATGCAATGGCTTTGCCGCGGCAGTTCTCGAGTGCCACATGTCTTTTTTTATTGGCGTATCAGTAACGCTCCAAAAGAAAAGGCTATAGCCTTTTCTATTAATTAAAAAAAATTATGTTAGTTATTTTTTTTTAATTTAATACATTTTATTGAAAACAAAATGCTATGCAATGGCTTTGCCGCGGCAGTTCTCGAGTGCCACATGTCTTTTTTTATTGGCGTATCAGTAACGCTCCAAAAGAAAAGGCTATAGCCTTTTCTATTAATTAAAAAAAATTATGTTAGTTATTTTTTTTTTAATTTAATACATTTTATTGAAAACAAAATGCTATGCAATGGCTTTGCCGCGGCAGTTCTCGAGTGCCACATGTCTTTTTTTATTGGCGGAAAACAAAATGCTATGCAATGGATTTGCCGCGGCAGTTCTCGAGTGCCACATGTCTTTTTTTATTGGCGTATCAGTAACGCTCCAAAAGAAAAGGCTATAGCCTTTTCTATTAATTAAAAAAAATTATGTTAGTTATTTTTTTTAATTTAATACATTTTATTGAAAACAAAATGCTATGCAATGGATTTGCCGCGGCAGTTCTCGAGTGCCACAT
The DNA here is from genome assembly GCA_956483585.1 of Gymnocheta viridis. Classification (NCBI taxonomy): domain Eukaryota; kingdom Metazoa; phylum Arthropoda; class Insecta; order Diptera; family Tachinidae; genus Gymnocheta; species Gymnocheta viridis. The sequence continues at coordinate 12,200 of CATQFJ010000187.1, forward strand.
GTCTTTTTTTATTGGCGTATCAGTAACGCTCCAAAAGAAAAGGCTATAGCCTTTTCTATTAATTAAAAAAAATTATGTTAGTTATTTTTTTTTAATTTAATACATTTTATTGAAAACAAAATGCTATGCAATGGCTTTGTCGCGGCAGTTCTCGAGTGCCACATGTCTTTTTTTATTGGCGTATCAGTAACGCTCCAAAAGAAAAGGCTATAGCCTTTTCTATTAATTAAAAAAAATTATGTTAGTTATTTTTTTTAATTTAATACATTTTATTGAAAACAAAATGCTATGCAATGGATTTGCCGCGGCAGTTCTCGAGTGCCACATGTCTTTTTTTATTGGCGTATCAGTAACGCTCCTAAAGAAAAGGCTATAGCCTTTTCTATTAATTAAAAAAAATTATGTTAGTTATTTTTTTTTAATTTAATACATTTTATTGAAAACAAAATGCTATGAAATAGCTTTGCCGCGGCAGTTCTCGAGTGCCACATGTCTTTTTTTATTGGCGTATCAGTAACGCTCCAAAAGAAAAGGCTATAGCCTTTTCTATTAATTAAAAAAAATTATGTTAGTTATTTTTTTTTAATTTAATACATTTTATTGAAAACAAAATGCTATGCAATGGCTTTGTCGCGGCAGTTCTCGAGTGCCACATGTCTTTTTTTATTGGCGTATCAGTAACGCTCCAAAAGAAAAGGCTATAGCCTTTTCTATTAATTAAAAAAAATTATGTTAGTTATTTTTTTTTAATTTAATACATTTTATTGAAAACAAAATGCTATGCAATGGATTTGCCGCGGCAGTTCTCGAGTGCCACATGTCTTTTTTTATTGGCGTATCAGTAACGCTCCAAAAGAAAAGGCTATAGCCTTTTCTATTAATTAAAAAAAATTATGTTAGTTATTTTTTTTTAATTTAATACATTTTATTGAAAACAAAATGCTATGCAATGGATTTGCCGCGGCAGTTCTCGAGTGCCACATGTCTTTTTTTATTGGCGTATCAGTAACGCTCCAAAAGAAAAGGCTATAGCCTTTTCTATTAATTAAAAAAAATTATGTTAGTTATTTTTTTTTAATTTAATACATTTTATTGAAAACAAAATGCTATGCAATGGCTTTGTCGCGGCAGTTCTCGAGTGCCACATGTCTTTTTTTATTGGCGTATCAGTAACGCTCCAAAAGAAAAGGCTATAGCCTTTTCTATTAATTAAAAAAAATTATGTTAGTTATTTTTTTTTAATTTAATACATTTTATTGAAAACAAAATGCTATGAAATAGCTTTGCCGCGGCAGTTCTCGAGTGCCACATGTCTTTTTTTATTGGCGTATCAGTAACGCTCCAAAAGAAAAGGCTATAGCCTTTTCTATTAATTAAAAAAAATTATGTTAGTTATTTTTTTTTAATTTAATACATTTTATTGAAAACAAAATGCTATGAAATAGCTTTGCCGCGGCAGTTCTCGAGTGCCACATGTCTTTTTTTATTGGCGTATCAGTAACGCTCCAAAAGAAAAGGCTATAGCCTTTTCTATTAATTAAAAAAAATTATGTTAGTTATTTTTTTTTAATTTAATACATTTTATTGAAAACAAAATGCTATGAAATAGCTTTGCCGCGGCAATTCTCGAGTGCCACATGTCTTTTTTTATTGGCGTATCAGTAACGCTCCAAAAGAAAAGGCTATAGCCTTTTCTATTAATTAAAAAAAATTATGTTAGTTATTTTTTTTTAATTTAATACATTTTATTGAAAACAAAATGCTACGCAATGGATTTGCCGCGGCAGTTCTCGAGTGCCACATGTCTTTTTTTATTGGCGTATCAGTAACGCTCCAAAAGAAAAGGCTATAGCCTTTTCTATTAATTAAAAAAAATTATGTTAGTTATTTTTTTTTAATTTAATACATTTTATTGAAAACAAAATGCTATGCAATGGATTTGCCGCGGCAGTTCTCGAGTGCCACATGTCTTTTTTTATTGGCGTATCAGTAACGCTCCAAAAGAAAAGGCTATAGCCTTTTCTATTAATTAAAAAAAATTATGTTAGTTATTTTTTTTTAATTTAATACATTTTATTGAAAACAAAATGCTATGAAATAGCTTTGCCGCGGCAGTTCTCGAGTGCCACATGTCTTTTTTTATTGGCGTATCAGTAACGCTCCAAAAGAAAAGGCTATAGCCTTTTCTATTAATTAAAAAAAATTATGTTAGTTATTTTTTTTTAATTTAATACATTTTATTGAAAACAAAATGCTATGAAATAGCTTTGCCGCGGCAGTTCTCGAGTGCCACATGTCTTTTTTTATTGGCGTATCAGTAACGCTCCAAAAGAAAAGGCTATAGCCTTTTCTATTAATTAAAAAAAATTATGTTAGTTATTTTTTTTTAATTTAATACATTTTATTGAAAACAAAATGCTATGAAATAGCTTTGCCGCGGCAGTTCTCGAGTGCCACATGTCTTTTTTTATTGGCGTATCAGTAACGCTCCAAAAGAAAAGGCTATAGCCTTTTCTATTAATTAAAAAAAATTATGTTAGTTATTTTTTTTTAATTTAATACATTTTATTGAAAACAAAATGCTATGAAATAGCTTTGCCGCGGCAGTTCTCGAGTGCCACATGTCTTTTTTTATTGGCGTATCAGTAACGCTCCAAAAGAAAAGGCTATAGCCTTTTCTATTAATTAAAAAAAATTATGTTAGTTATTTTTTTTTAATTTAATACATTTTATTGAAAACAAAATGCTATGAAATAGCTTTGCCGCGGCAGTTCTCGAGTGCCACATGTCTTTTTTTATTGGCGTATCAGTAACGCTCCAAAAGAAAAGGCTATAGCCTTTTCTATTAATTAAAAAAAATTATGTTAGTTATTTTTTTTTAATTTAATACATTTTATTGAAAACAAAATGCTATGAAATAGCTTTGCCGCGGCAGTTCTCGAGTGCCACATGTCTTTTTTTATTGGCGTATCAGTAACGCTCCAAAAGAAAAGGCTATAGCCTTTTCTATTAATTAAAAAAAATTATGTTAGTTATTTTTTTTAATTTAATACATTTTATTGAAAACAAAATGCTATGAAATAGCTTTGCCGCGGCAGTTCTCGAGTGCCACATGTCTTTTTTTATTGGCGTATCAGTAACGCTCCAAAAGAAAAGGCTATAGCCTTTTCTATTAATTAAAAAAAATTATGTTAGTTATTTTTTTTTAATTTAATACATTTTATTGAAAACAAAATGCTATGAAATAGCTTTGCCGCGGCAGTTCTCGAGTGCCACATGTCTTTTTTTATTGGCGTATCAGTAACGCTCCAAAAGAAAAGGCTATAGCCTTTTCTATTAATTAAAAAAAATTATGTTAGTTATTTTTTTTTAATTTAATACATTTTATTGAAAACAAAATGCTATGAAATAGCTTTGCCGCGGCAGTTCTCGAGTGCCACATGTCTTTTTTTATTGGCGTATCAGTAACGCTCCAAAAGAAAAGGCTATAGCCTTTTCTATTAATTAAAAAAAATTATGTTAGTTATTTTTTTTTAATTTAATACATTTTATTGAAAACAAAATGCTATGAAATAGCTTTGCCGCGGCAGTTCTCGAGTGCCACATGTCTTTTTTTATTGGCGTATCAGTAACGCTCCAAAAGAAAAGGCTATAGCCTTTTCTATTAATTAAAAAAAATTATGTTAGTTATTTTTTTTTAATTTAATACATTTTATTGAAAACAAAATGCTATGAAATAGCTTTGCCGCGGCAGTTCTCGAGTGCCACATGTCTTTTTTTATTGGCGTATCAGTAACGCTCCAAAAGAAAAGGCTATAGCCTTTTCTATTAATTAAAAAAAATTATGTTAGTTATTTTTTTTTAATTTAATACATTTTATTGAAAACAAAATGCTATGAAATAGCTTTGCCGCGGCAGTTCTCGAGTGCCACATGTCTTTTTTTATTGGCGTATCAGTAACGCTCCAAAAGAAAAGGCTATAGCCTTTTCTATTAATTAAAAAAAATTATGTTAGTTATTTTTTTTTAATTTAATACATTTTATTGAAAACAAAATGCTATGAAATAGCTTTGCCGCGGCAGTTCTCGAGTGCCACATGTCTTTTTTTATTGGCGTATCAGTAACGCTCCAAAAGAAAAGGCTATAGCCTTTTCTATTAATTAAAAAAAATTATGTTAGTTATTTTTTTTAATTTAATACATTTTATTGAAAACAAAATGCTATGCAATGGCTTTGTCGCGGCAGTTCTCGAGTGCCACATGTCTTTTTTTATTGGCGTATCAGTAACGCTCCAAAAGAAAAGGCTATAGCCTTTTCTATTAATTAAAAAAAATTATGTTAGTTATTTTTTTTTAATTTAATACATTTTATTGAAAACAAAATGCTATGCAATGGATTTGCCGCGGCAGTTCTCGAGTGCCACATGTCTTTTTTTATTGGCGTATCAGTAACGCTCCAAAAGAAAAGGCTATAGCCTTTTCTATTAATTAAAAAAAATTATGTTAGTTATTTTTTTTTAATTTAATACATTTTATTGAAAACAAAATGCTATGCAATGGATTTGCCGCGGCAGTTCTCGAGTGCCACATGTCTTTTTTTATTGGCGTATCAGTAACGCTCCAAAAGAAAAGGCTATAGCCTTTTCTATTAATTAAAAAAAATTATGTTAGTTATTTTTTTTTAATTTAATACATTTTATTGAAAACAAAATGCTATGAAATAGCTTTGCCGCGGCAGTTCTCGAGTGCCACATGTCTTTTTTTATTGGCGTATCAGTAACGCTCCAAAAGAAAAGGCTATAGCCTTTTCTATTAATTAAAAAAAATTATGTTAGTTATTTTTTTTTAATTTAATACATTTTATTGAAAACAAAATGCTATGCAATGGCTTTGTCGCGGCAGTTCTCGAGTGCCACATGTCTTTTTTTATTGGCGTATCAGTAACGCTCCAAAAGAAAAGGCTATAGCCTTTTCTATTAATTAAAAAAAATTATGTTAGTTATTTTTTTTTAATTTAATACATTTTATTGAAAACAAAATGCTATGAAATAGCTTTGCCGCGGCAGTTCTCGAGTGCCACATGTCTTTTTTTATTGGCGTATCAGTAACGCTCCAAAAGAAAAGGCTATAGCCTTTTCTATTAATTAAAAAAAATTATGTTAGTTATTTTTTTTTAATTTAATACATTTTATTGAAAACAAAATGCTATGAAATAGCTTTGCCGCGGCAGTTCTCGAGTGCCACATGTCTTTTTTTATTGGCGTATCAGTAACGCTCCAAAAGAAAAGGCTATAGCCTTTTCTATTAATTAAAAAAAATTATGTTAGTTATTTTTTTTAATTTAATACATTTTATTGAAAACAAAATGCTATGCAATGGCTTTGTCGCGGCAGTTCTCGAGTGCCACATGTCTTTTTTTATTGGCGTATCAGTAACGCTCCAAAAGAAAAGGCTATAGCCTTTTCTATTAATTAAAAAAAATTATGTTAGTTATTTTTTTTTAATTTAATACATTTTATTGAAAACAAAATGCTATGAAATAGCTTTGCCGCGGCAGTTCTCGAGTGCCACATGTCTTTTTTTATTGGCGTATCAGTAACGCTCCAAAAGAAAAGGCTATAGCCTTTTCTATTAATTAAAAAAAATTATGTTAGTTATTTTTTTTTAATTTAATACATTTTATTGAAAACAAAATGCTATGAAATAGCTTTGCCGCGGCAGTTCTCGAGTGCCACATGTCTTTTTTTATTGGCGTATCAGTAACGCTCCAAAAGAAAAGGCTATAGCCTTTTCTATTAATTAAAAAAAATTATGTTAGTTATTTTTTTTTAATTTAATACATTTTATTGAAAACAAAATGCTATGCAATGGCTTTGTCGCGGCAGTTCTCGAGTGCCACATGTCTTTTTTTATTGGCGTATCAGTAACGCTCCAAAAGAAAAGGCTATAGCCTTTTCTATTAATTAAAAAAAATTATGTTAGTTATTTTTTTTTAATTTAATACATTTTATTGAAAACAAAATGCTATGAAATAGCTTTGCCGCGGCAGTTCTCGAGTGCCACATGTCTTTTTTTATTGGCGTATCAGTAACGCTCCAAAAGAAAAGGCTATAGCCTTTTCTATTAATTAAAAAAAATTATGTTAGTTATTTTTTTTTAATTTAATACATTTTATTGAAAACAAAATGCTATGAAATAGCTTTGCCGCGGCAGTTCTCGAGTGCCACATGTCTTTTTTTATTGGCGTATCAGTAACGCTCCAAAAGAAAAGGCTATAGCCTTTTCTATTAATTAAAAAAAATTATGTTAGTTATTTTTTTTTAATTTAATACATTTTATTGAAAACAAAATGCTATGAAATAGCTTTGCCGCGGCAGTTCTCGAGTGCCACATGTCTTTTTTTATTGGCGTATCAGTAACGCTCCAAAAGAAAAGGCTATAGCCTTTTCTATTAATTAAAAAAAATTATGTTAGTTATTTTTTTTTAATTTAATACATTTTATTGAAAACAAAATGCTATGAAATAGCTTTGCCGCGGCAGTTCTCGAGTGCCACATGTCTTTTTTTATTGGCGTATCAGTAACGCTCCAAAAGAAAAGGCTATAGCCTTTTCTATTAATTAAAAAAAATTATGTTAGTTATTTTTTTTTAATTTAATACATTTTATTGAAAACAAAATGCTATGCAATGGCTTTGTCGCGGCAGTTCTCGAGTGCCACATGTCTTTTTTTATTGGCGTATCAGTAACGCTCCAAAAGAAAAGGCTATAGCCTTTTCTATTAATTAAAAAAAATTATGTTAGTTATTTTTTTTTAATTTAATACATTTTATTGAAAACAAAATGCTATGAAATAGCTTTGCCGCGGCAGTTCTCGAGTGCCACATGTCTTTTTTTATTGGCGTATCAGTAACGCTCCAAAAGAAAAGGCTATAGCCTTTTCTATTAATTAAAAAAAATTATGTTAGTTATTTTTTTTTAATTTAATACATTTTATTGAAAACAAAATGCTATGCAATGGCTTTGTCGCGGCAGTTCTCGAGTGCCACATGTCTTTTTTTATTGGCGTATCAGTAACGCTCCAAAAGAAAAGGCTATAGCCTTTTCTATTAATTAAAAAAAATTATGTTAGTTATTTTTTTTTAATTTAATACATTTTATTGAAAACAAAATGCTATGCAATGGATTTGCCGCGGCAGTTCTCGAGTGCCACATGTCTTTTTTTATTGGCGTATCAGTAACGCTCCAAAAGAAAAGGCTATAGCCTTTTCTATTAATTAAAAAAAATTATGTTAGTTATTTTTTTTTAATTTAATACATTTTATTGAAAACAAAATGCTATGCAATGGATTTGCCGCGGCAGTTCTCGAGTGCCACATGTCTTTTTTTATTGGCGTATCAGTAACGCTCCAAAAGAAAAGGCCTTTTCTATTAATTAAAAAAAATTATGTTAGTTATTTTTTTTTAATTTAATACATTTTATTGAAAACAAAATGCTATGAAATAGCTTTGCCGCGGCAATTCTCGAGTGCCACATGTCTTTTTTTATTGGCGTATCAGTAACGCTCCAAAAGAAAAGGCTATAGCCTTTTCTATTAATTAAAAAAAATTATGTTAGTTATTTTTTTTTAATTTAATACATTTTATTGAAAACAAAATGCTATGCAATGGATTTGCCGCGGCAGTTCTCGAGTGCCACATGTCTTTTTTTATTGGCGTATCAGTAACGCTCCAAAAGAAAAGGCTATAGCCTTTTCTATTAATTAAAAAAAATTATGTTAGTTATTTTTTTTTAATTTAATACATTTTATTGAAAACAAAATGCTATGAAATAGCTTTGCCGCGGCAGTTCTCGAGTGCCACATGTCTTTTTTTATTGGCGTATCAGTAACGCTCCAAAAGAAAAGGCTATAGCCTTTTCTATTAATTAAAAAAAATTATGTTAGTTATTTTTTTTTAATTTAATACATTTTATTGAAAACAAAATGCTATGAAATAGCTTTGCCGCGGCAGTTCTCGAGTGCCACATGTCTTTTTTTATTGGCGTATCAGTAACGCTCCAAAAGAAAAGGCTATAGCCTTTTCTATTAATTAAAAAAAATTATGTTAGTTATTTTTTTTTAATTTAATACATTTTATTGAAAACAAAATGCTATGAAATAGCTTTGCCGCGGCAGTTCTCGAGTGCCACATGTCTTTTTTTATTGGCGTATCAGTAACGCTCCAAAAGAAAAGGCTATATATAGCCTTTTCTATTAATTAAAAAAAATTATGTTAGTTATTTTTTTTTAATTTAATACATTTTATTGAAAACAAAATGCTATGAAATAGCTTTGCCGCGGCAGTTCTCGAGTGCCACATGTCTTTTTTTATTGGCGTATCAGTAACGCTCCAAAAGAAAAGGCTATAGCCTTTTCTATTAATTAAAAAAAATTATGTTAGTTATTTTTTTTTAATTTAATACATTTTATTGAAAACAAAATGCTCTGCAATGGATTTGCCGCGGCAGTTCTCGAGTGCCACATGTCTTTTTTTATTGGCGTATAAGTAACGCTCCAAAAGAAAAGGCTATAGCCTTTTCTATTAATTAAAAAAAATTATGTTAGTTATTTTTTTTTAATTTAATACATTTTATTGAAAACAAAATGCTACGCAATGGATTTGCCGCGGCAGTTCTCGAGTGCCACATGTCTTTTTTTATTGGCGTATCAGTAACGCTCCAAAAGAAAAGGCTATAGCCTTTTCTATTAATTAAAAAAAATTATGTTAGTTATTTTTTTTTTAATTTAATACATTTTATTGAAAACAAAATGCTATGCAATGGATTTGCCGCGGCAGTTCTCGAGTGCCACATGTCTTTTTTTATTGGCGTATCAGTAACGCTCCAAAAGAAAAGGCTATAGCCTTTTCTATTAATTAAAAAAAATTATGTTAGTTATTTTTTTTTAATTTAATACATTTTATTGAAAACAAAATGCTATGAAATAGCTTTGCCGCGGCAGTTCTCGAGTGCCACATGTCTTTTTTTATTGGCGTATCAGTAACGCTCCAAAAGAAAAGGCTATAGCCTTTTCTATTAATTAAAAAAAATTATGTTAGTTATTTTTTTTTAATTTAATACATTTTATTGAAAACAAAATGCTATGCAATGGATTTGCCGCGGCAGTTCTCGAGTGCCACATGTCTTTTTTTATTGGCGTATCAGTAACGCTCCAAAAGAAAAGGCTATAGCCTTTTCTATTAATTAAAAAAAATTATGTTAGTTATTTTTTTTTAATTTAATACATTTTATTGAAAACAAAATGCTATGAAATAGCTTTGCCGCGGCAGTTCTCGAGTGCCACATGTCTTTTTTTATTGGCATATCAGTAACGCTCCAAAAGAAAAGGCTATAGCCTTTTCTATTAATTAAAAAAAATTATGTTAGTTATTTTTTTTTAATTTAATACATTTTATTGAAAACAAAATGCTATGCAATGGATTTGCCGCGGCAGTTCTCGAGTGCCACATGTCTTTTTTTATTGGCGTATCAGTAACGCTCCAAAAGAAAAGGCTATAGCCTTTTCTATTAATTAAAAAAAATTATGTTAGTTATTTTTTTTTAATTTAATACATTTTATTGAAAACAAAATGCTATGAAATAGCTTTGCCGCGGCAGTTCTCGAGTGCCACATGTCTTTTTTTATTGGCGTATCAGTAACGCTCCAAAAGAAAAGGCTATAGCCTTTTCTATTAATTAAAAAAAATTATGTTAGTTATTTTTTTTTAATTTAATACATTTTATTGAAAACAAAATGCTATGCAATGGATTTGCCGCGGCAGTTCTCGAGTGCCACATGTCTTTTTTTATTGGCGTATCAGTAACGCTCCAAAAGAAAAGGCTATAGCCTTTTCTATTAATTAAAAAAAATTATGTTAGTTATTTTTTTTTAATTTAATACATTTTATTGAAAACAAAATGCTATGAAATAGCTTTGCCGCGGCAGTTCTCGAGTGCCACATGTCTTTTTTTATTGGCGTATCAGTAACGCTCCAAAAGAAAAGGCTATAGCCTTTTCTATTAATTAAAAAAAATTATGTTAGTTATTTTTTTTTAATTTAATACATTTTATTGAAAACAAAATGCTATGCAATGGATTTGCCGCGGCAGTTCTCGAGTGCCACATGTCTTTTTTTATTGGCGTATCAGTAACGCTCCAAAAGAAAAGGCTATAGCCTTTTCTATTAATTAAAAAAAATTATGTTAGTTATTTTTTTTTAATTTAATACATTTTATTGAAAACAAAATGCTATGAAATAGCTTTGCCGCGGCAGTTCTCGAGTGCCACATGTCTTTTTTTATTGGCGTATCAGTAACGCTCCAAAAGAAAAGGCTATAGCCTTTTCTATTAATTAAAAAAAATTATGTTAGTTATTTTTTTTTAATTTAATACATTTTATTGAAAACAAAATGCTATGAAATAGCTTTGCCGCGGCAGTTCTCGAGTGCCACATGTCTTTTTTTATTGGCGTATCAGTAACGCTCCAAAAGAAAAGGCTATAGCCTTTTCTATTAATTAAAAAAAATTATGTTAGTTATTTTTTTTTAATTTAATACATTTTATTGAAAACAAAATGCTATGAAATAGCTTTGCCGCGGCAGTTCTCGAGTGCCACATGTCTTTTTTTATTGGCGTATCAGTAACGCTCCAAAAGAAAAGGCTATAGCCTTTTCTATTAATTAAAAAAAATTATGTTAGTTATTTTTTTTTAATTTAATACATTTTATTGAAAACAAAATGCTATGAAATAGCTTTGCCGCGGCAGTTCTCGAGTGCCACATGTCTTTTTTTATTGGCGTATCAGTAACGCTCCAAAAGAAAAGGCTATAGCCTTTTCTATTAATTAAAAAAAATTATGTTAGTTATTTTTTTTTAATTTAATACATTTTATTGAAAACAAAATGCTATGAAATAGCTTTGCCGCGGCAGTTCTCGAGTGCCACATGTCTTTTTTTATTGGCGTATCAGTAACGCTCCAAAAGAAAAGGCTATAGCCTTTTCTATTAATTAAAAAAAATTATGTTAGTTATTTTTTTTAATTTAATACATTTTATTGAAAACAAAATGCTATGAAATAGCTTTGCCGCGGCAGTTCTCGAGTGCCACATGTCTTTTTTTATTGGCGTATCAGTAACGCTCCAAAAGAAAAGGCTATAGCCTTTTCTATTAATTAAAAAAAATTATGTTAGTTATTTTTTTTTAATTTAATACATTTTATTGAAAACAAAATGCTATGAAATAGCTTTGCCGCGGCAGTTCTCGAGTGCCACATGTCTTTTTTTATTGGCGTATCAGTAACGCTCCAAAAGAAAAGGCTATAGCCTTTTCTATTAATTAAAAAAAATTATGTTAGTTATTTTTTTTTAATTTAATACATTTTATTGAAAACAAAATGCTATGAAATAGCTTTGCCGCGGCAGTTCTCGAGTGCCACATGTCTTTTTTTATTGGCGTATCAGTAACGCTCCAAAAGAAAAGGCTATAGCCTTTTCTATTAATTAAAAAAAATTATGTTAGTTATTTTTTTTTTAATTTAATACATTTTATTGAAAACAAAATGCTATGAAATAGCTTTGCCGCGGCAGTTCTCGAGTGCCACATGTCTTTTTTTATTGGCGTATCAGTAACGCTCCAAAAGAAAAGGCTATAGCCTTTTCTATTAATTAAAAAAAATTATGTTAGTTATTTTTTTTTAATTTAATACATTTTATTGAAAACAAAATGCTATGAAATAGCTTTGCCGCGGCAGTTCTCGAGTGCCACATGTCTTTTTTTATTGGCGTATCAGTAACGCTCCAAAAGAAAAGGCTATAGCCTTTTCTATTAATTAAAAAAATTATGTTAGTTATTTTTTTTTAATTTAATACATTTTATTGAAAACAAAATGCTATGAAATAGCTTTGCCGCGGCTAGTTCTCTAGTGCCACATGTCTTTTTTTATTGGCGTATCAGTAACGCTCCAAAAGAAAAGGCTATAGCCTTTTCTATTAATTAAAAAAAATTATGTTAGTTATTTTTTTTTTAATTTAATACATTTTATTGAAAACAAAATGCTATGAAATAGCTTTGCCGCGGCAGTTCTCGAGTGCCACATGTCTTTTTTTATTGGCGTATCAGTAACGCTCCAAAAGAAAAGGCTATAGCCTTTTCTATTAATTAAAAAAAATTATGTTAGTTATTTTTTTTTAATTTAATACATTTTATTGAAAACAAAATGCTATGAAATAGCTTTGCCGCGGCAGTTCTCGAGTGCCACATGTCTTTTTTTATTGGCGTATCAGTAACGCTCCAAAAGAAAAGGCTATAGCCTTTTCTATTAATTAAAAAAAATTATGTTAGTTATTTTTTTTTAATTTAATACATTTTATTGAAAACAAAATGCTATGCAATGGATTTGCCGCGGCAGTTCTCGAGTGCCACATGTCTTTTTTTATTGGCGTATCAGTAACGCTCCAAAAGAAAAGGCTATAGCCTTTTCTATTAATTAAAAAAAATTATGTTAGTTATTTTTTTTTAATTTAATACATTTTATTGAAAACAAAATGCTATGCAATGGATTTGCCGCGGCAGTTCTCGAGTGCCACATGTCTTTTTTTATTGGCGTATCAGTAACGCTCCAAAAGAAAAGGCCTTTTCTATTAATTAAAAAAAATTACGTTAGTTATTTTTTTTTAATTTAATACATTTTATTGAAAACAAAATGCTATGCAATGGATTTGCCGCGGCAGTTCTCGAGTGCCACATGTCTTTTTTTATTGGCGTATCAGTAACGCTCCAAAAGAAAAGGCTATAGCCTTTTCTATTAATTAAAAAAAATTATGTTAGTTATTTTTTTTTAATTTAATACATTTTATTGAAAACAAAATGCTATGAAATAGCTTTGCCGCGGCAGTTCTCGAGTGCCACATGTCTTTTTTTATTGGCGTATCAGTAACGCTCCAAAAGAAAAGGCTATAGCCTTTTCTATTAATTAAAAAAAATTATGTTAGTTATTTTTTTTTAATTTAATACATTTTATTGAAAACAAAATGCTATGCAATAGGATTTGCCGCGGCAGTTCTCGAGTGCCACATGTCTTTTTTTATTGGCGTATCAGTAACGCTCCAAAAGAAAAGGCTATAGCCTTTTCTATTAATTAAAAAAAATTATGTTAGTTATTTTTTTTTAATTTAATACATTTTATTGAAAACAAAATGCTATGAAATAGCTTTGCCGCGGCAGTTCTCGAGTGCCACATGTCTTTTTTTATTGGCGTATCAGTAACGCTCCAAAAGAAAAGGCTATAGCCTTTTCTATTAATTAAAAAAAATTATGTTAGTTATTTTTTTTTAATTTAATACATTTTATTGAAAACAAAATGCTATGAAATAGCTTTGCCGCGGCAGTTCTCGAGTGCCACATGTCTTTTTTTATTGGCGTATCAGTAACGCTCCAAAAGAAAAGGCTATAGCCTTTTCTATTAATTAAAAAAAATTATGTTAGTTATTTTTTTTTAATTTAATACATTTTATTGAAAACAAAATGCTATGAAATAGCTTTGCCGCGGCAGTTCTCGAGTGCCACATGTCTTTTTTTATTGGCGTATCAGTAACGCTCCAAAAGAAAAGGCTATAGCCTTTTCTATTAATTAAAAAAAATTATGTTAGTTATTTTTTTTTAATTTAATACATTTTATTGAAAACAAAATGCTATGAAATAGCTTTGCCGCGGCAGTTCTCGAGTGCCACATGTCTTTTTTTATTGGCGTATCAGTAACGCTCCAAAAGAAAAGGCTATAGCCTTTTCTATTAATTAAAAAAAATTATGTTAGTTATTTTTTTTTAATTTAATACATTTTATTGAAAACAAAATGCTATGAAATAGCTTTGCCGCGGCAGTTCTCGAGTGCCACATGTCTTTTTTTATTGGCGTATCAGTAACGCTCCAAAAGAAAAGGCTATAGCCTTTTCTATTAATTAAAAAAAATTATGTTAGTTATTTTTTTTTAATTTAATACATTTTATTGAAAACAAAATGCTATGAAATAGCTTTGCCGCGGCAGTTCTCGAGTGCCACATGTCTTTTTTTATTGGCGTATCAGTCTCCAAAGAAAGCTATAGCCTTTTCTATTAATTAAAAAAAATTATGTTAGTTATTTTTTTTTAATTTAATACATTTTATTGAAAACAAAATGCTATGAAATAGCTTTGCCGCGGCAGTTCTCGAGTGCCACATGTCTTTTTTTATTGGCGTATCAGTAACGCTCCAAAAGAAAAGGCTATAGCCTTTTCTATTAATTAAAAAAAATTATGTTAGTTATTTTTTTTAATTTAATACATTTTATTGAAAACAAAATGCTATGAAATAGCTTTGCCGCGGCAGTTCTCGAGTGCCACATGTCTTTTTTTATTGGCGTATCAGTAACGCTCCAAAAGAAAAGGCTATAGCCTTTTCTATTAATTAAAAAAAATTATGTTAGTTATTTTTTTTTAATTTAATACATTTTATTGAAAACAAAATGCTATGAAATAGCTTTGCCGCGGCAGTTCTCGAGTGCCACATGTCTTTTTTTATTGGCGTATCAGTAACGCTCCAAAAGAAAAGGCTATAGCCTTTTCTATTAATTAAAAAAAATTATGTTAGTTATTTTTTTTTAATTTAATACATTTTATTGAAAACAAAATGCTATGAAATAGCTTTGCCGCGGCAGTTCTCGAGTGCCACATGTCTTTTTTTATTGGCGTATCAGTAACGCTCCAAAAGAAAAGGCTATAGCCTTTTCTATTAATTAAAAAAATTATGTTAGTTATTTTTTTTTAATTTAATACATTTTATTGAAAACAAAATGCTATGAAATAGCTTTGCCGCGGCAGTTCTCGAGTGCCACATGTCTTTTTTTATTGGCGTATCAGTAACGCTCCAAAAGAAAAGGCTATAGCCTTTTCTATTAATTAAAAAAAATTATGTTAGTTATTTTTTTTTAATTTAATACATTTTATTGAAAACAAAATGCTATGAAATAGCTTTGCCGCGGCAGTTCTCGAGTGCCACATGTCTTTTTTTATTGGCGTATCAGTAACGCTCCAAAAGAAAAGGCTATAGCCTTTTCTATTAATTAAAAAAAATTATGTTAGTTATTTTTTTTTAATTTAATACATTTTATTGAAAACAAAATGCTATGAAATAGCTTTGCCGCGGCAGTTCTCGAGTGCCACATGTCTTTTTTTATTGGCGTATCAGTAACGCTCCAAAAGAAAAGGCTATATAGCCTTTTCTATTAATTAAAAAAAATTATGTTAGTTATTTTTTTTTAATTTAATACATTTTATTGAAAACAAAATGCTATGAAATAGCTTTGCCGCGGCAGTTCTCGAGTGCCACATGTCTTTTTTTATTGGCGTATCAGTAACGCTCCAAAAGAAAAGGCTATAGCCTTTTCTATTAATTAAAAAAAATTATGTTAGTTATTTTTTTTTAATTTAATACATTTTATTGAAAACAAAATGCTATGAAATAGCTTTGCCGCGGCAGTTCTCGAGTGCCACATGTCTTTTTTTATTGGCGTATCAGTAACGCTCCAAAAGAAAAGGCTATAGCCTTTTCTATTAATTAAAAAAAATTATGTTAGTTATTTTTTTTTAATTTAATACATTTTATTGAAAACAAAATGCTATGAAATAGCTTTGCCGCGGCAGTTCTCGAGTGCCACATGTCTTTTTTTATTGGCGTATCAGTAACGCTCCAAAAGAAAAGGCTATAGCCTTTTCTATTAATTAAAAAAAATTATGTTAGTTATTTTTTTTTAATTTAATACATTTTATTGAAAACAAAATGCTATGAAATAGCTTTGCCGCGGCAGTTCTCGAGTGCCACATGTCTTTTTTTATTGGCGTATCAGTAACGCTCCAAAAGAAAAGGCTATATAGCCTTTTCTATTAATTAAAAAAAATTATGTTAGTTATTTTTTTTTAATTTAATACATTTTATTGAAAACAAAATGCTATGAAATAGCTTTGCCGCGGCAGTTCTCGAGTGCCACATGTCTTTTTTTATTGGCGTATCAGTAACGCTCCAAAAGAAAAGGCTATAGCCTTTTCTATTAATTAAAAAAATTATGTTAGTTATTTTTTTTTAATTTAATACATTTTATTGAAAACAAAATGCTATGAAATAGCTTTGCCGCGGCAGTTCTCGAGTGCCACATGTCTTTTTTTATTGGCGTATCAGTAACGCTCCAAAAGAAAAGGCTATAGCCTTTTCTATTAATTAAAAAAAATTATGTTAGTTATTTTTTTTTAATTTAATACATTTTATTGAAAACAAAATGCTATGAAATAGCTTTGCCGCGGCAGTTCTCGAGTGCCACATGTCTTTTTTTATTGGCGTATCAGTAACGCTCCAAAAGAAAAGGCTATAGCCTTTTCTATTAATTAAAAAAAATTATGTTAGTTATTTTTTTTTTAATTTAATACATTTTATTGAAAACAAAATGCTATGAAATAGCTTTGCCGCGGCAGTTCTCGAGTGCCACATGTCTTTTTTTATTGGCGTATCAGTAACGCTCCAAAAGAAAAGGCTATAGCCTTTTCTATTAATTAAAAAAAATTATGTTAGTTATTTTTTTTTTAATTTAATACATTTTATTGAAAACAAAATGCTATGAAATAGCTTTGCCGCGGCAGTTCTCGAGTGCCACATGTCTTTTTTTATTGGCGTATCAGTAACGCTCCAAAAGAAAAGGCTATAGCCTTTTCTATTAATTAAAAAAAATTATGTTAGTTATTTTTTTTTAATTTAATACATTTTATTGAAAACAAAATGCTATGAAATAGCTTTGCCGCGGCAGTTCTCGAGTGCCACATGTCTTTTTTTATTGGCGTATCAGTAACGCTCCAAAAGAAAAGGCTATAGCCTTTTCTATTAATTAAAAAAAATTATGTTAGTTATTTTTTTTTAATTTAATACATTTTATTGAAAACAAAATGCTATGAAATAGCTTTGCCGCGGCAGTTCTCGAGTGCCACATGTCTTTTTTTATTGGCGTATCAGTAACGCTCCAAAAGAAAAGGCTATAGCCTTTTCTATTAATTAAAAAAAATTATGTTAGTTATTTTTTTTTTAATTTAATACATTTTATTGAAAACAAAATGCTATGAAATAGCTTTGCCGCGGCAGTTCTCGAGTGCCACATGTCTTTTTTTATTGGCGTATCAGTAACGCTCCAAAAGAAAAGGCTATAGCCTTTTCTATTAATTAAAAAAAATTATGTTAGTTATTTTTTTTTAATTTAATACATTTTATTGAAAACAAAATGCTATGAAATAGCTTTGCCGCGGCAGTTCTCGAGTGCCACATGTCTTTTTTTATTGGCGTATCAGTAACGCTCCAAAAGAAAAGGCTATAGCCTTTTCTATTAATTAAAAAAAATTATGTTAGTTATTTTTTTTTAATTTAATACATTTTATTGAAAACAAAATGCTATGAAATAGCTTTGCCGCGGCAGTTCTCGAGTGCCACATGTCTTTTTTTATTGGCGTATCAGTAACGCTCCAAAAGAAAAGGCTATAGCCTTTTCTATTAATTAAAAAAAATTATGTTAGTTATTTTTTTTTAATTTAATACATTTTATTGAAAACAAAATGCTATGAAATAGCTTTGCCGCGGCAGTTCTCGAGTGCCACATGTCTTTTTTTATTGGCGTATCAGTAACGCTCCAAAAGAAAAGGCTATAGCCTTTTCTATTAATTAAAAAAAATTATGTTAGTTATTTTTTTTTAATTTAATACATTTTATTGAAAACAAAATGCTATGAAATAGCTTTGCCGCGGCAGTTCTCGAGTGCCACATGTCTTTTTTTATTGGCGTATCAGTAACGCTCCAAAAGAAAAGGCTATAGCCTTTTCTATTAATTAAAAAAAATTATGTTAGTTATTTTTTTTTAATTTAATACATTTTATTGAAAACAAAATGCTATGAAATAGCTTTGCCGCGGCAGTTCTCGAGTGCCACATGTCTTTTTTTATTGGCGTATCAGTAACGCTCCAAAAGAAAAGGCTATAGCCTTTTCTATTAATTAAAAAAAATTATGTTAGTTATTTTTTTTTAATTTAATACATTTTATTGAAAACAAAATGCTATGAAATAGCTTTGCCGCGGCAGTTCTCGAGTGCCACATGTCTTTTTTTATTGGCGTATCAGTAACGCTCCAAAAGAAAAGGCTATAGCCTTTTCTATTAATTAAAAAAAATTATGTTAGTTATTTTTTTTTTAATTTAATACATTTTATTGAAAACAAAATGCTATGCAATGGATTTGCCGCGGCAGTTCTCGAGTGCCACATGTCTTTTTTTATTGGCGTATCAGTAACGCTCCAAAAGAAAAGGCTATAGCCTTTTCTATTAATTAAAAAAAATTATGTTAGTTATTTTTTTTTAATTTAATACATTTTATTGAAAACAAAATGCTATGCAATGGATTTGCCGCGGCAGTTCTCGAGTGCCACATGTCTTTTTTTATTGGCGTATCAGTAACGCTCCAAAAGAAAAGGCTATAGCCTTTTCTATTAATTAAAAAAAATTATGTTAGTTATTTTTTTTTAATTTAATACATTTTATTGAAAACAAAATGCTATGAAATGCTTTGCCGCGGCAGTTCTCGAGTGCCACATGTCTTTTTTTATTGGCGTATCAGTAACGCTCCAAAAGAAAAGGCTATAGCCTTTTCTATTAATTAAAAAAAATTATGTTAGTTATTTTTTTTTAATTTAATACATTTTATTGAAAACAAAATGCTATGAAATAGCTTTGCCGCGGCAGTTCTCGAGTGCCACATGTCTTTTTTTATTGGCGTATCAGTAACGCTCCAAAAGAAAAGGCTATAGCCTTTTCTATTAATTAAAAAAAATTATGTTAGTTATTTTTTTTTAATTTAATACATTTTATTGAAAACAAAATGCTATGAAATAGCTTTGCCGCGGCAGTTCTCGAGTGCCACATGTCTTTTTTTATTGGCGTATCAGTAACGCTCCAAAAGAAAAGGCTATAGCCTTTTCTATTAATTAAAAAAAATTATGTTAGTTATTTTTTTTTAATTTAATACATTTTATTGAAAACAAAATGCTATGAAATAGCTTTGCCGCGGCAGTTCTCGAGTGCCACATGTCTTTTTTTATTGGCGTATCAGTAACGCTCCAAAAGAAAAGGCTATATATAGCCTTTTCTATTAATTAAAAAAAATTATGTTAGTTATTTTTTTTTAATTTAATACATTTTATTGAAAACAAAATGCTATGAAATAGCTTTGCCGCGGCAGTTCTCGAGTGCCACATGTCTTTTTTTATTGGCGTATCAGTAACGCTCCAAAAGAAAAGGCTATAGCCTTTTCTATTAATTAAAAAAAATTATGTTAGTTATTTTTTTTTAATT
>CATQFJ010000188.1:0-24612 GCA_956483585.1 Gymnocheta viridis
GGCACTCGAGAACTGCCGCGGCAAAGCTATTGCATAGCATTTTGTTTTCAATAAAATGTATTAAATTAAAAAAAAATAACTAACATAATTTTTTTTAATTAATAGAAAAGGCTATAGCCTTTTCTTTTGGAGCGTTACTGATACGCCAATAAAAAAAGACATGTGGCACTCGAGAACTGCCGCGGCAAAGCTATTGCATAGCATTTTGTTTTCAATAAAATGTATTAAATTAAAAAAAAATAACTAACATAATTTTTTTTAATTAATAGAAAAGGCTATAGCCTTTTCTTTTGGAGCGTTACTGATACGCCAATAAAAAAAGACATGTGGCACTCGAGAACTGCCGCGGCAAAGCTATTGCATAGCATTTTGTTTTCAATAAAATGTATTAAATTAAAAAAAAATAACTAACATAATTTTTTTTAATTAATAGAAAAGGCTATAGCCTTTTCTTTTGGAGCGTTACTGATACGCCAATAAAAAAAGACATGTGGCACTCGAGAACTGCCGCGGCAAAGCTATTGCATAGCATTTTGTTTTCAATAAAATGTATTAAATTAAAAAAAATAACTAACATAATTTTTTTTAATTAATAGAAAAGGCTATAGCCTTTTCTTTTGGAGCGTTACTGATACGCCAATAAAAAAAGACATGTGGCACTCGAGAACTGCCGCGGCAAAGCTATTGCATAGCATTTTGTTTTCAATAAAATGTATTAAATTAAAAAAAAATAACTAACATAATTTTTTTTAATTAATAGAAAAGGTTATAGCCTTTTCTTTTGGAGCGTTACTGATACGCCAATAAAAAAAGACATGTGGCACTCGAGAACTGCCGCGGCAAAGCTATTGCATAGCATTTTGTTTTCAATAAAATGTATTAAATTAAAAAAAAATAACTAACATAATTTTTTTTAATTAATAGAAAAGGCTATAGCCTTTTCTTTTGGAGCGTTACTGATACGCCAATAAAAAAAGACATGTGGCACTCGAGAACTGCCGCGGCAAAGCTATTGCATAGCATTTTGTTTTCAATAAAATGTATTAAATTAAAAAAAAATAACTAACATAATTTTTTTTAATTAATAGAAAAGGCTATAGCCTTTTCTTTTGGAGCGTTACTGATACGCCAATAAAAAAAGACATGTGGCACTCGAGAACTGCCGCGGCAAAGCTATTGCATAGCATTTTGTTTTCAATAAAATGTATTAAATTAAAAAAAAATAACTAACATAATTTTTTTTAATTAATAGAAAAGGCTATAGCCTTTTCTTTTGGAGCGTTACTGATACGCCAATAAAAAAAGACATGTGGCACTCGAGAACTGCCGCGGCAAAGCTATTGCATAGCATTTTGTTTTCAATAAAATGTATTAAATTAAAAAAAAATAACTAACATAATTTTTTTTAATTAATAGAAAAGGCTATAGCCTTTTCTTTTGGAGCGTTACTGATACGCCAATAAAAAAAGACATGTGGCACTCGAGAACTGCCGCGGCAAAGCTATTGCATAGCATTTTGTTTTCAATAAAATGTATTAAATTAAAAAAAAATAACTAACATAATTTTTTTTAATTAATAGAAAAGGCTATAGCCTTTTCTTTTGGAGCGTTACTGATACGCCAATAAAAAAAGACATGTGGCACTCGAGAACTGCCGCGGCAAAGCTATTGCATAGCATTTTGTTTTCAATAAAATGTATTAAATTAAAAAAAAATAACTAACATAATTTTTTTTAATTAATAGAAAAGGCTATAGCCTTTTCTTTTGGAGCGTTACTGATACGCCAATAAAAAAAGACATGTGGCACTCGAGAACTGCCGCGGCAAAGCTATTGCATAGCATTTTGTTTTCAATAAAATGTATTAAATTAAAAAAAAATAACTAACATAATTTTTTTTAATTAATAGAAAAGGCTATAGCCTTTTCTTTTGGAGCGTTACTGATACGCCAATAAAAAAGACATGTGGCACTCGAGAACTGCCGCGGCAAAGCTATTGCATAGCATTTTGTTTTCAATAAAATGTATTAAATTAAAAAAAATAACTAACATAATTTTTTTTAATTAATAGAAAAGGCTATAGCCTTTTCTTTTGGAGCGTTACTGATACGCCAATAAAAAAAGACATGTGGCACTCGAGAACTGCCGCGGCAAAGCTATTGCATAGCATTTTGTTTTCAATAAAATGTATTAAATTAAAAAAAAATAACTAACATAATTTTTTTTAATTAATAGAAAAGGCTATAGCCTTTTCTTTTGGAGCGTTACTGATACGCCAATAAAAAAAGACATGTGGCACTCGAGAACTGCCGCGGCAAAGCTATTGCATAGCATTTTGTTTTCAATAAAATGTATTAAATTAAAAAAAAATAACTAACATAATTTTTTTTAATTAATAGAAAAGGCTATAGCCTTTTCTTTTGGAGCGTTACTGATACGCCAATAAAAAAAGACATGTGGCACTCGAGAACTGCTGCGGCAAAGCTATTGCATAGCATTTTGTTTTCAATAAAATGTATTAAATTAAAAAAAAATAACTAACATAATTTTTTTTAATTAATAGAAAAGGCTATAGCCTTTTCTTTTGGAGCGTTACTGATACGCCAATAAAAAAGACATGTGGCACTCGAGAACTGCCGCGGCAAAGCTATTGCATAGCATTTTGTTTTCAATAAAATGTATTAAATTAAAAAAAAATAACTAACATAATTTTTTTTAATTAATAGAAAAGGCTATAGCCTTTTCTTTTGGAGCGTTACTGATACGCCAATAAAAAAAGACATGTGGCACTCGAGAACTGCCGCGGCAAAGCTATTGCATAGCATTTTGTTTTCAATAAAATGTATTAAATTAAAAAAAATAACTAACATAATTTTTTTTAATTAATAGAAAAGGCTATAGCCTTTTCTTTTGGAGCGTTACTGATACGCCAATAAAAAAAGACATGTGGCACTCGAGAACTGCCGCGGCAAAGCTATTGCATAGCATTTTGTTTTCAATAAAATGTATTAAATTAAAAAAAAATAACTAACATAATTTTTTTTAATTAATAGAAAAGGCTATAGCCTTTTCTTTTGGAGCGTTACTGATACGCCAATAAAAAAAGACATGTGGCACTCGAGAACTGCCGCGGCAAAGCTATTGCATAGCATTTTGTTTTCAATAAAATGTATTAAATTAAAAAAAAATAACTAACATAATTTTTTTTAATTAATAGAAAAGGCTATAGCCTTTTCTTTTGGAGCGTTACTGATACGCCAATAAAAAAAGACATGTGGCACTCGAGAACTGCCGCGGCAAAGCTATTGCATAGCATTTTGTTTTCAATAAAATGTATTAAATTAAAAAAAAATAACTAACATAATTTTTTTTAATTAATAGAAAAGGCTATAGCCTTTTCTTTTGGAGCGTTACTGATACGCCAATAAAAAAAGACATGTGGCACTCGAGAACTGCCGCGGCAAAGCTATTGCATAGCATTTTGTTTTCAATAAAATGTATTAAATTAAAAAAAAATAACTAACATAATTTTTTTTAATTAATAGAAAAGGCTATAGCCTTTTCTTTTGGAGCGTTACTGATACGCCAATAAAAAAAGACATGTGGCACTCGAGAACTGCCGCGGCAAAGCTATTGCATAGCATTTTGTTTTCAATAAAATGTATTAAATTAAAAAAAAATAACTAACATAATTTTTTTTAATTAATAGAAAAGGCCAATAAAAAAAGACATGTGGCACTCGAGAACTGCCGCGGCAAAGCTATTGCATAGCATTTTGTTTTCAATAAAATGTATTAAATTAAAAAAAAATAACTAACATAATTTTTTTTAACTAATAGAAAAGGCTATAGCCTTTTCTTTTGGAGCGTTACTGATACGCCAATAAAAAAATACATGTGGCACTCGAGAACTGCCGCGGCAAAGCTATTGCATAGCATTTTGTTTTCAATAAAATGTATTAAATTAAAAAAAAATAACTAACATAATTTTTTTTAACTAATAGAAAAGGCTATAGCCTTTTCTTTTGGAGCGTTACTGATACGCCAATAAAAAAAGACATGTGGCACTCGAGAACTGCCGCGGCAAAGCTATTGCATAGCATTTTGTTTTCAATAAAATGTATTAAATTAAAAAAAAATAACTAACATAATTTTTTTTAACTAATAGAAAAGGCTATAGCCTTTTCTTTTGGAGCGTTACTGATACGCCAATAAAAAAAGACATGTGGCACTCGAGAACTGCCGCGGCAAAGCTATTGCATAGCATTTTGTTTTCAATAAAATGTATTAAATTAAAAAAAAATAACTAACATAATTTTTTTTAACTAATAGAAAAGGCTATAGCCTTTTCTTTTGGAGCGTTACTGATACGCCAATAAAAAAAGACATGTGGCACTCGAGAACTGCCGCGGCAAAGCTATTGCATAGCATTTTGTTTTCAATAAAATGTATTAAATTAAAAAAAAATAACTAACATAATTTTTTTTAATTAATAGAAAAGGCCAATAAAAAAAGACATGTGGCACTCGAGAACTGCCGCGGCAAAGCTATTGCATAGCATTTTGTTTTCAATAAAATGTATTAAATTAAAAAAAAATAACTAACATAATTTTTTTTAACTAATAGAAAAGGCTATAGCCTTTTCTTTTGGAGCGTTACTGATACGCCAATAAAAAAATACATGTGGCACTCGAGAACTGCCGCGGCAAAGCTATTGCATAGCATTTTGTTTTCAATAAAATGTATTAAATTAAAAAAAAAATAACTAACATAATTTTTTTTAACTAATAGAAAAGGCTATAGCCTTTTCTTTTGGAGCGTTACTGATACGCCAATAAAAAAATACATGTGGCACTCGAGAACTGCCGCGGCAAAGCTATTGCATAGCATTTTGTTTTCAATAAAATGTATTAAATTAAAAAAAAATAACTAACATAATTTTTTTTAACTAATAGAAAAGGCTATAGCCTTTTCTTTTGGAGCGTTACTGATACGCCAATAAAAAAATACATGTGGCACTCGAGAACTGCCGCGGCAAAGCTATTGCATAGCATTTTGTTTTCAATAAAATGTATTAAATTAAAAAAAAATAACTAACATAATTTTTTTTAATTAATAGAAAAGGCTATAGCCTTTTCTTTTGGAGCGTTACTGATACGCCAATAAAAAAAGACATGTGGCACTCGAGAACTGCCGCGGCAAAGCTATTGCATAGCATTTTGTTTTCAATAAAATGTATTAAATTAAAAAAAAATAACTAACATAATTTTTTTTAATTAATAGAAAAGGCTATAGCCTTTTCTTTTGGAGCGTTACTGATACGCCAATAAAAAAAGACATGTGGCACTCGAGAACTGCCGCGGCAAAGCTATTGCATAGCATTTTGTTTTCAATAAAATGTATTAAATTAAAAAAAAATAACTAACATAATTTTTTTTAATTAATAGAAAAGGCTATAGCCTTTTCTTTTGGAGCGTTACTGATACGCCAATAAAAAAAGACATGTGGCACTCGAGAACTGCCGCGGCAAAGCTATTGCATAGCATTTTGTTTTCAATAAAATGTATTAAATTAAAAAAAAATAACTAACATAATTTTTTTTAATTAATAGAAAAGGCTATAGCCTTTTCTTTTGGAGCGTTATTGATACGCCAATAAAAAAAGACATGTGGCACTCGAGAACTGCCGCGGCAAAGCTATTGCATAGCATTTTGTTTTCAATAAAATGTATTAAATTAAAAAAAAATAACTAACATAATTTTTTTTAATTAATAGAAAAGGCCAATAAAAAAAGACATGTGGCACTCGAGAACTGCCGCGGCAAAGCTATTGCATAGCATTTTGTTTTCAATAAAATGTATTAAATTAAAAAAAAAATAACTAACATAATTTTTTTTAACTAATAGAAAAGGCTATAGCCTTTTCTTTTGGAGCGTTACTGATACGCCAATAAAAAAATACATGTGGCACTCGAGAACTGCCGCGGCAAAGCTATTGCATAGCATTTTGTTTTCAATAAAATGTATTAAATTAAAAAAAAATAACTAACATAATTTTTTTTAATTAATAGAAAAGGCTATAGCCTTTTCTTTTGGAGCGTTACTAATACGCCAATAAAAAAAGACATGTGGCACTCGAGAACTGCCGCGGCAAAGCTATTGCATAGCATTTTGTTTTCAATAAAATGTATTAAATTAAAAAAAAATAACTAACATAATTTTTTTTAACTAATAGAAAAGGCTATATATAGCCTTTTCTTTTGGAGCGTTACTGATACGCCAATAAAAAAAGACATGTGGCACTTGAGAACTGCCGCGGCAAAGCTATTGCATAGCATTTTGTTTTCAATAAAATGTATTAAATTAAAAAAAAATAACTAACATAATTTTTTTTAATTAATAGAAACATAACATAATTTTTTTTAATTAATAGAAAAGGCTATAGCCTTTTCTTTTGGAGCGTTACTGATACACCAATAAAAAAAGACATGTGGCACTCGAGAACTGCCGCGGCAAAGCTATTGCATAGCATTTTGTTTTCAATAAAATGTATTAAATTAAAAAAAAATAACTAACATAATTTTTTTTAATTAATAGAAAAGGCTATAGCCTTTTCTTTGGAGCGTTACTGATACGCCAATAAAAAAAGACGTGTGGCACTCGAGAACTGCCGCGGCAAAGCTATTGCATAGCATTTTGTTTTCAATAAAATGTATTAAATTAAAAAAAAAACTAACATAATTTTTTTAAATTAATAGAAAAGGCTATAGCCTTTTCTTTTGGAGCGTTACTGATACGCCAATAAAAAAAGACGTGTGGCACTCGAGAACTGCCGCGGCAAAGCTATTGCATAGCATTTTGTTTTCAATAAAATGTATTAAATTAAAAAAAAAACTAACATAATTTTTTTAAATTAATAGAAAAGGCTATAGCCTTTTCTTTTGGAGCGTTACTGATACGCCAATAAAAAAAGACATGTGGCACTCGGGAACTGCCGCGGCAAAGCTATTGCATAGCATTTTGTTTTCAATAAAATGTATTAAATTAAAAAAAAATAACTAACATAATTTTTTTTAATTAATAGAAAAGGCTATAGCCTTTTCTTTGGAGCGTTACTGATACGCCAATAAAAAAAGACGTGTGGCACTCGAGAACTGCCGCGGCAAAGCTATTGCATAGCATTTTGTTTTCAATAAAATGTATTAAATTAAAAAAAAAAACTAACATAATTTTTTTAAATTAATAGAAAAGGCTATACTCGAGAACTGCCGCGGCAAAGCTATTGCATAGCATTTTGTTATCAATAAAATGTATTAAATTAAAAAAAATAACTAACATAATTTTTTTTAATTAATAGAAGAGGCTATAGCCTTTTCTTTTGGAGCGTTACTGATACGCCAATAAAAAAAGACATGTGGCACTCGAGAACTGCCGCGGCAAAGCTATTGCATAGCATTTTGTTTTCAATAAAATGTATTAAATTAAAAAAAAATAACTAACATAATTTTTTTTAATTAATAGTAAAGGCTATACTCGAGAACTGCCGCGGCAAAGCTATTGCATAGCATTTTGTTATCAATAAAATGTATTAAATTAAAAAAAATAACTAACATAATTTTTTTTAATTAATAGAAGAGGCTATAGCCTTTTCTTTTGGAGCGTTACTGATACGCCAATAAAAAAAGACATGTGGCACTCGAGAACTGCCGCGGCAAAGCTATTGCATAGCATTTTGTTTTCAATAAAATGTATTAAATTAAAAAAAAATAACTAACATAATTTTTTTTAATTAATAGAAAAGGCTATAGCCTTTTCTTTGGAGCGTTACTGATACGCCAATAAAAAAAGACGTGTGGCACTCGAGAACTGCCGCGGCAAAGCTATTGCATAGCATTTTGTTTTCAATAAAATGTATTAAATTAAAAAAAAAAACTAACATAATTTTTTTAAATTAATAGAAAAGGCTATACTCGAGAACTGCCGCGGCAAAGCTATTGCATAGCATTTTGTTATCAATAAAATGTATTAAATTAAAAAAAATAACTAACATAATTTTTTTTAATTAATAGAAGAGCCTATACTCGAGAACTGCCGCGGCAAAGCTATTGCATAGCATATTGTTATCAATAAAATGTATTAAATTAAAAAAAATAACTAACATAATTTTTTTTAATTAATAGAAGAGGCTATAGCCTTTTCTTTTGGAGCGTTACTGATACGCCAATAAAAAAAGACATGTGGCACTCGAGAACTGCCGCGGCAAAGCTATTGCATAGCATTTTGTTTTCAATAAAATGTATTAAATTAAAAAAAAATAACTAACATAATTTTTTTTAATTAATAGAAAAGGCTATAGCCTTTTCTTTGGAGCGTTACTGATACGCCAATAAAAAAAAGACGTGTGGCACTCGAGAACTGCCGCGGCAAAGCTATTGCATAGCATTTTGTTTTCAATAAAATGTATTAAATTAAAAAAAAATAACTAACATAATTTTTTTTAATTAATAGAAACATAACATAATTTTTTTTAATTAATAGAAAAGGCTATAGCCTTTTCTTTGGAGCGTTACTGATACGCCAATAAAAAAAGACATGTGGCACTCGAGAACTGCCGCGGCAAAGCTATTGCATAGCATTTTGTTTTCAATAAAATGTATTAAATTAAAAAAAAATAACTAACATAATTTTTTTTAATTAATAGAAAAGGCTATAGCCTTTTCTTTGGAGCGTTACTGATACGCCAATAAAAAAAGACGTGTGGCACTCGAGAACTGCCGCGGCAAAGCTATTGCATAGCATTTTGTTTTCAATAAAATGTATTAAATTAAAAAAAAAATAACTAACATAATTTTTTTTAATTAATAGAAACATAACATAATTTTTTTTAATTAATAGAAAAGGCTATAGCCTTTTCTTTGGAGCGTTACTGATACGCCAATAAAAAAAGACATGTGGCACTCGAGAACTGCCGCGGCAAAGCTATTGCACAGCATTTTGTTATCAATAAAATGTATTAAATTAAAAAAAAATAACTAACATAATTTTTTTTAATTAATAGAAAAGGCTATAGCCTTTTCTTTTGGAGCGTTACTGATACGCCAATAAAAAAGACATGTGGCACTCGAGAACTGCCGCGGCAAAGCTATTGCATAGCATTTTGTTATCAATAAAATTTATTAAATTAAAAAAAAAAACTAACATAATTTTTTTAAATTAATAGAAAAGGCTATACTCGAGAACTGCCGCGGCAAAGCTATTGCATAGCATTTTGTTATCAATAAAATGTATTAAATTAAAAAAAATAACTAACATAATTTTTTTTAATTAATAGAAGAGGCTATAGCCTTTTCTTTTGGAGCGTTACTGATACGCCAATAAAAAAAGACATGTGGCACTCGAGAACTGCCGCGGCAAAGCTATTGCATAGCATTTTGTTTTCAATAAAATGTATTAAATTAAAAAAAAATAACTAACATAATTTTTTTTAATTAATAGTAAAGGCTATACTCGAGAACTGCCGCGGCAAAGCTATTGCATAGCATTTTGTTATCAATAAAATGTATTAAATTAAAAAAAATAACTAACATAATTTTTTTTAATTAATAGAAGAGGCTATAGCCTTTTCTTTTGGAGCGTTACTGATACGCCAATAAAAAAAGACATGTGGCACTCGAGAACTGCCGCGGCAAAGCTATTGCATAGCATTTTGTTTTCAATAAAATGTATTAAATTAAAAAAAAATAACTAACATAATTTTTTTTAATTAATAGAAAAGGCTATACTCGAGAACTGCCGCGGCAAAGCTATTGCATAGCATTTTGTTATCAATAAAATGTATTAAATTAAAAAAAATAACTAACATAATTTTTTTTAATTAATATAAGAGGCTATAGCCTTTTCTTTTGGAGCGTTACTGATACGCCAATAAAAAAAGACATGTGGCACTCGAGAACTGCCGCGGCAAAGCTATTGCATAGCATTTTGTTTTCAATAAAATGTATTAAATTAAAAAAAAATAACTAACATAATTTTTTTTAATTAATAGAAAAGGCTATAGCCTTTTCTTTGGAGCGTTACTGATACGCCAATAAAAAAAGACGTGTGGCACTCGAGAACTGCCGCGGCAAAGCTATTGCATAGCATTTTGTTTTCAATAAAATGTATTAAATTAAAAAAAAATAACTAACATAATTTTTTTTAATTAATAGAAACATAACATAATTTTTTTTAACTAATAGAAAAGGCTATAGCCTTTTCTTTGGAGCGTTACTGATACGCCAATAAAAAAAGACATGTGGCACTCGAGAACTGCCGCGGCAAAGCTATTGCATAGCATTTTGTTTTCAATAAAATGTATTAAATTAAAAAAAAATAACTAACATAATTTTTTTTAATTAATAGAAAAGGCTATAGCCTTTTCTTTGGAGCGTTACTGATACGCCAATAAAAAAAGACGTGTGGCACTCGAGAACTGCCGCGGCAAAGCTATTGCATAGCATTTTGTTTTCAATAAAATGTATTAAATTAAAAAAAAATAACTAACATAATTTTTTTTAATTAATAGAAACATAACATAATTTTTTTTAATTAATAGAAAAGGCTATACTCGAGAACTGCCGCGGCAAAGCTATTGCATAGCATTTTGTTATCAATAAAATGTATTAAATTAAAAAAAATAACTAACATAATTTTTTTTAATTAATAGAAGAGGCTATAGCCTTTTCTTTTGGAGCGTTACTGATACGCCAATAAAAAAAGACATGTGGCACTCGAGAACTGCCGCGGCAAAGCTATTGCATAGCATTTTGTTTTCAATAAAATGTATTAAATTAAAAAAAATAACTAACATAATTTTTTTTAATTAATAGTAAAGGCTATACTCGAGAACTGCCGCGGCAAAGCTATTGCATAGCATTTTGTTATCAATAAAATGTATTAAATTAAAAAAAATAACTAACATAATTTTTTTTAATTAATAGAAGAGGCTATAGCCTTTTCTTTTGGAGCGTTACTGATACGCCAATAAAAAAAGACATGTGGCACTCGAGAACTGCCGCGGCAAAGCTATTGCATAGCATTTTGTTTTCAATAAAATGTATTAAATTAAAAAAAAATAACTAACATAATTTTTTTTAATTAATAGAAAAGGCTATAGCCTTTTCTTTGGAGCGTTACTGATACGCCAATAAAAAAAGACGTGTGGCACTCGAGAACTGCCGCGGCAAAGCTATTGCATAGCATTTTGTTTTCAATAAAATGTATTAAATTAAAAAAAAAAACTAACATAATTTTTTTAAATTAATAGAAAAGGCTATACTCGAGAACTGCCGCGGCAAAGCTATTGCATAGCATTTTGTTATCAATAAAATGTATTAAATTAAAAAAAATAACTAACATAATTTTTTTTAATTAATAGAAGAGGCTATAGCCTTTTCTTTTGGAGCGTTACTGATACGCCAATAAAAAAAGACATGTGGCACTCGAGAACTGCCGCGGCAAAGCTATTGCATAGCATTTTGTTTTCAATAAAATGTATTAAATTAAAAAAAAATAACTAACATAATTTTTTTTAATTAATAGAAAAGGCTATAGCCTTTTCTTTGGAGCGTTACTGATACGCCAATAAAAAAAGACGTGTGGCACTCGAGAACTGCCGCGGCAAAGCTATTGCATAGCATTTTGTTTTCAATAAAATGTATTAAATTAAAAAAAAATAACTAACATAATTTTTTTTAATTAATAGAAACATAACATAATTTTTTTTAATTAATAGAAAAGGCTATAGCCTTTTCTTTGGAGCGTTACTGATACGCCAATAAAAAAAGACATGTGGCACTCGAGAACTGCCGCGGCAAAGCTATTGCATAGCATTTTGTTTTCAATAAAATGTATTAAATTAAAAAAAAATAACTAACATAATTTTTTTTAATTAATAGAAAAGGCTATAGCCTTTTCTTTGGAGCGTTACTGATACGCCAATAAAAAAAGACGTGTGGCACTCGAGAACTGCCGCGGCAAAGCTATTGCATAGCATTTTGTTTTCAATAAAATGTATTAAATTAAAAAAAAATAACTAACATAATTTTTTTTAATTAATAGAAACATAACATAATTTTTTTTAATTAATAGAAAAGGCTATAGCCTTTTCTTTGGAGCGTTACTGATACGCCAATAAAAAAAGACATGTGGCACTCGAGAACTGCCGCGGCAAAGCTATTGCATAGCATTTTGTTTTCAATAAAATGTATTAAATTAAAAAAAAATAACTAACATAATTTTTTTTAATTAATAGAAAAGGCTATAGCCTTTTCTTTGGAGCGTTACTGATACGCCAATAAAAAAAGACGTGTGGCACTCGAGAACTGCCGCGGCAAAGCTATTGCATAGCATTTTGTTTTCAATAAAATGTATTAAATTAAAAAAAAAATAACTAACATAATTTTTTTTAATTAATAGAAAAGGCTATAGCCTTTTCTTTGGAGCGTTACTGATACGCCAATAAAAAAAGACATGTGGCACTCGAGAACTGCCGCGGCAAAGCTATTGCATAGAATTTTGTTTTCAATAAAATGTATTAAATTAAAAAAAAATAACTAACATAATTTTTTTTAATTAATAGAAAAGGCTATAGCCTTTTCTTTTGGAGCGTTACTGATACGCCAATAAAAAAAGACATGTGGCACTCGAGAACTGCCGCGGCAAAGCTATTGCATAGCATTTTGTTATCAATAAAATGTATTAAATTAAAAAAAAATAACTAACATAATTTTTTTTAATTAATAGAAAAGGCTATAGCCTTTTCTTTTGGAGCGTTACTGATACGCCAATAAAAAAAGACATGTGGCACTCGAGAACTGCCGCGGCAAAGCTATTGCATAGCATTTTGTTATCAATAAAATGTATTAAATTAAAAAAAAATAACTAACATAATTTTTTTTAATTAATAGAAAAGGCTATAGCCTTTTCTTTGGAGCGTTACTGATACGCCAATAAAAAGAGACATGTGGCACTCGAGAACTGCCGCGGCAAAGCTATTGCACAGCATTTTGTTATCAATAAAATGTATTAAATTAAAAAAAAATAACTAACATAATTTTTTTTAATTAATAGAAAAGGCTATAGCCTTTTCTTTGGAGCGTTACTGATACGCCAATAAAAAGAGACATGTGGCACTCGAGAACTGCCGCGGCAAAGCTATTGCACAGCATTTTGTTATCAATAAAATGTATTAAATTAAAAAAAAAATAACTAACATAATTTTTTTTAATTAATAGAAAAGGCTATAGCCTTTTCTTTTGGAGCGTTACTGATACGCCAATAAAAAAAGACATGTGGCACTCGAGAACTGCCGCGGCAAAGCTATTGCATAGCATTTTGTTATCAATAAAATGTATTAAATTAAAAAAAAATAACTAACATAATTTTTTTTAATTAATAGAAAAGGCTATAGCCTTTTCTTTTGGAGCGTTACTGATACGCCAATAAAAAAAGACATGTGGCACTCGAGAACTGCCGCGGCAAAGCTATTGCATAGCATTTTGTTATCAATAAAATGTATTAAATTAAAAAAAAATAACTAACATAATTTTTTTTAATTAATAGAAAAGGCTATAGCCTTTTCTTTGGAGCGTTACTGATACGCCAATAAAAAAGAGACATGTGGCACTCGAGAACTGCCGCGGCAAAGCTATTGCACAGCATTTTGTTATCAATAAAATGTATTAAATTAAAAAAAAATAACTAACATAATTTTTTTTAATTAATAGAAAAGGCTATAGCCTTTTCTTTTGGAGCGTTACTGATACGCCAATAAAAAAAGACATGTGGCACTCGAGAACTGCCGCGGCAAAGCTATTGCATAGCATTTTGTTATCAATAAAATGTATTAAATTAAAAAAAAATAACTAACATAATTTTTTTTAATTAATAGAAAAGGCTATAGCCTTTTCTTTGGAGCGTTACTGATACGCCAATAAAAAAAGACATGTGGCACTCGAGAACTGCCGCGGCAAAGCTATTGCATAGCATTTTGTTATCAATAAAATGTATTAAATTAAAAAAAAATAACTAACATAATTTTTTTTAATTAATAGAAAAGGCTATAGCCTTTTCTTTTGGAGCGTTACTGATACGCCAATAAAAAAAGACATGTGGCACTCGAGAACTGCCGCGGCAAAGCTATTGCATAGCATTTTGTTATCAATAAAATGTATTAAATTAAAAAAAAATAACTAACATAATTTTTTTTAATTAATAGAAAAGGGCTATAGCCTTTTCTTTTGGAGCGTTACTGATACGCCAATAAAAAAAGACATGTGGCACTCGAGAACTGCCGCGGCAAAGCTATTGCATAGCATTTTGTTATCAATAAAATGTATTAAATTAAAAAAAAATAACTAACATAATTTTTTTTAATTAATAGAAAAGGCTATAAGCCTTTTCTTTTGGAGCGTTACTGATACGCCAATAAAAAAAGACATGTGGCACTCGAGAACTGCCGCGGCAAAGCTATTGCATAGCATTTTGTTATCAATAAAATGTATTAAATTAAAAAAAAATAACTAACATAATTTTTTTTAATTAATAGAAAAGGCTATAGCCTTTTCTTTTGGAGCGTTACTGATACGCCAATAAAAAAAAGACATGTGGCACTCGAGAACTGCCGCGGCAAAGCTATTGCATAGCATTTTGTTATCAATAAAATGTATTAAATTAAAAAAAAATAACTAACATAATTTTTTTTAATTAATAGAAAAGGCTATAGCCTTTTCTTTTGGAGCGTTACTGATACGCCAATAAAAAAAGACATGTGGCACTCGAGAACTGCCGCGGCAAAGCTATTGCATAGCATTTTTGTTATCAATAAAATGTATTAAATTAAAAAAAAAATAACTAACATAATTTTTTTTTAATTAATAGAAAAGGCTATAGCCTTTTCTTTGGAGCGTTACTGATACGCCAATAAAAAAAGACATGTGGCACTCGAGAACTGCCGCGGTCAAAGCTATTGCATAGCATTTTGTTATCAATAAATATGTATTAAATTAAAAAAAAATAACTAACATAATTTTTTTTAATTAATAGAAAATGGCTATAGCCTTTTCTTTTGGGACGCCAATAAAAAAAGACATGTGGCACTCGAGAACTGCCGCGGCAAAGCTATTGCATAGCATTTTGTTATCAATAAAATGTATTAAATTAAAAAAAAATAACTAACATAATTTTTTTTAATTAATAGAAAAGGCTATAGCCTTTTCTTTGGAGCGTTACTGATACGCCAATAAAAAAAGTCATGTGGCACTCGAGAACTGCCGCGGCAAAGCTATTGCATAGCATTTTGTTTTCAATAAAATGTATTAAATTAAAAAAAAATAACTAACATAATTTTTTTTAATTAATAGAAAAGGCTATAGCCTTTTCGTTTGGAGCGTTACTGATACGCCAATAAAAAAAGACATGTGGCACTCGAGAACTGCCGCGGCAAAGCTATTGCATAGCATTTTGTTTTCAATAAAATGTATTAAATTAAAAAAAAATAACTAACATAATTTTTTTTAATTAATAGAAAAGGCTATAGCCTTTTCTTTTGGAGCGTTACTGATACGCCAATAAAAAAAGACATGTGGCACTCGAGAACTGCCGCGGCAAAGCTATTGCATAGCATTTTGTTATCAATAAAATGTATTAAATTAAAAAAAAATAACTAACATAATTTTTTTTAATTAATAGAAAAGGCTATAGCCTTTTCTTTTGGAGCGTTACTGATACGCCAATAAAAAAAGACATGTGGCACTCGAGAACTGCCGCGGCAAAGCTATTGCATAGCATTTTGTTATCAATAAAATGTATTAAATTAAAAAAAAATAACTAACATAATTTTTTTTAATTAATAGAAAAGGCTATAGCCTTTTCTTTGGAGCGTTACTGATACGCCAATAAAAAGAGACATGTGGCACTCGAGAACTGCCGCGGCAAAGCTATTGCATAGCATTTTGTTATCAATAAAATGTATTAAATTAAAAAAAAAATAACTAACATAATTTTTTTTAATTAATAGAAAAGGCTATAGCCTTTTCGTTTGGAGCGTTACTGATACGCCAATAAAAAAAGACATGTGGCACTCGAGAACTGCCGCGGCAAAGCTATTGCATAGCATTTTGTTATCAATAAAATGTATTAAATTAAAAAAAAATAACTAACATAATTTTTTTTAATTAATAGAAAAGGCTATAGCCTTTTCTTTGGAGCGTTACTGATACGCCAATAAAAAGAGACATGTGGCACTCGAGAACTGCCGCGGCAAAGCTATTGCATAGCATTTTGTTATCAATAAAATGTATTAAATTAAAAAAAAATAACTAACATAATTTTTTTTAATTAATAGAAAAGGCTATAGCCTTTTCTTTTGGAGCGTTACTGATACGCCAATAAAAAAAGACATGTGGCACTCGAGAACTGCCGCGGCAAAGCTATTGCATAGCATTTTGTTATCAATAAAATGTATTAAATTAAAAAAAAATAACTAACATAATTTTTTTTAATTAATAGAAAAGGCTATAGCCTTTTCTTTGGAGCGTTACTGATACGCCAATAAAAAAAGACATGTGGCACTCGAGAACTGCCGCGGCAAAGCTATTGCATAGCATTTTGTTTTCAATAAAATGTATTAAATTAAAAAAAAATAACTAACATAATTTTTTTTAATTAATAGAAAAGGCTATAGCCTTTTCGTTTGGAGCGTTACTGATACGCCAATAAAAAAAGACATGTGGCACTCGAGAACTGCCGCGGCAAAGCTATTGCATAGCATTTTGTTTTCAATAAAATGTATTAAATTAAAAAAAAATAACTAACATAATTTTTTTTAATTAATAGAAAAGGCTATAGCCTTTTCTTTTGGAGCGTTACTGACACGCCAATAAAAAAAGACATGTGGCACTCGAGAACTGCCGCGGCAAAGCTATTGCATAGCATTTTGTTATCAATAAAATGTATTAAATTAAAAAAAAATAACTAACATAATTTTTTTTAATTAATAGAAAAGGCTATAGCCTTTTCTTTTGGAGCGTTACTGATACGCCAATAAAAAAAGACATGTGGCACTCGAGAACTGCCGCGGCAAAGCTATTGCATAGCATTTTGTTATCAATAAAATGTATTAAATTAAAAAAAAATAACTAACATAATTTTTTTTAATTAATAGAAAAGGCTATAGCCTTTTCTTTGGAGCGTTACTGATACGCCAATAAAAAGAGACATGTGGCACTCGAGAACTGCCGCGGCAAAGCTATTGCACAGCATTTTGTTATCAATAAAATGTATTAAATTAAAAAAAAATAACTAACATAATTTTTTTTAATTAATAGAAAAGGCTATAGCCTTTTCTTTTGGAGCGTTACTGATACGCCAATAAAAAAAGACATGTGGCACTCGAGAACTGCCGCGGCAAAGCTATTGCATAGCATTTTGTTATCAATAAAATGTATTAAATTAAAAAAAAATAACTAACATAATTTTTTTTAATTAATAGAAAAGGCTATAGCCTTTTCTTTGGAGCGTTACTGATACGCCAATAAAAAAAGACATGTGACACTCGAGAACTGCCGCGGCAAAGCTATTGCATAGCATTTTGTTTTCAATAAAATGTATTAAATTAAAAAAAAATAACTAACATAATTTTTTTTAATTAATAGAAAAGGCTATAGCCTTTTCTTTTGGAGCGTTACTGATACGCCAATAAAAAAAGACATGTGGCACTCGAGAACTGCCGCGGCAAAGCTATTGCATAGCATTTTGTTATCAATAAAATGTATTAAATTAAAAAAAAATAACTAACATAATTTTTTTTAATTAATAGAAAAGGCTATAGCCTTTTCTTTTGGAGCGTTACTGATACGCCAATAAAAAAAGACATGTGGCACTCGAGAACTGCCGCGGCAAAGCTATTGCATAGCATTTTGTTATCAATAAAATGTATTAAATTAAAAAAAAATAACTAACATAATTTTTTTTAATTAATAGAAAAGGCTATAGCC
The DNA here is from genome assembly GCA_956483585.1 of Gymnocheta viridis. NCBI lineage: Eukaryota > Metazoa > Arthropoda > Insecta > Diptera > Tachinidae > Gymnocheta > Gymnocheta viridis. Next base: position 18,033 of record CATQFJ010000188.1, read on the forward strand.
TTTTCTTTTGGAGCGTTACTGATACGCCAATAAAAAAAGACATGTGGCACTCGAGAACTGCCGCGGCAAAGCTATTGCATAGCATTTTGTTATCAATAAAATGTATTAAATTAAAAAAAAATAACTAACATAATTTTTTTTAATTAATAGAAAAGGCTTAGCCTTTTCTTTTGGAGCGTTACTGATACGCCAATAAAAAAAGACATGTGGCACTCGAGAACTGCCGCGGCAAAGCTATTGCATAGCATTTTGTTATCAATAAAATGTATTAAATTAAAAAAAAATAACTAACATAATTTTTTTTAATTAATAGAAAAGGCTATAGCCTTTTCTTTTGGAGCGTTACTGATACGCCAATAAAAAAAGACATGTGGCACTCGAGAACTGCCGCGGCAAAGCTATTGCATAGCATTTTGTTATCAATAAAATGTATTAAATTAAAAAAAAATAACTAACATAATTTTTTTTAATTAATAGAAAAGGCTATAGCCTTTTCTTTTGGAGCGTTACTGATACGCCAATAAAAAAAGACATGTGGCACTCGAGAACTGCCGCGGCAAAGCTATTGCATAGCATTTTGTTATCAATAAAATGTATTAAATTAAAAAAAAATAACTAACATAATTTTTTTTAATTAATAGAAAAGGCTATAGCCTTTTCTTTTGGAGCGTTACTGATACGCCAATAAAAAAAGACATGTGGCACTCGAGAACTGCCGCGGCAAAGCTATTGCATAGCATTTTGTTATCAATAAAATGTATTAAATTAAAAAAAAATAACTAACATAATTTTTTTTAATTAATAGAAAAGGCTATAGCCTTTTCTTTTGGAGCGTTACTGATACGCCAATAAAAAAAGACATGTGGCACTCGAGAACTGCCGCGGCAAAGCTATTGCATAGCATTTTGTTATCAATAAAATGTATTAAATTAAAAAAAAATAACTAACATAATTTTTTTTAATTAATAGAAAAGGCTATAGCCTTTTCTTTTGGAGCGTTACTGATACGCCAATAAAAAAAGACATGTGGCACTCGAGAACTGCCGCGGCAAAGCTATTGCATAGCATTTTGTTATCAATAAAATGTATTAAATTAAAAAAAAATAACTAACATAATTTTTTTTAATTAATAGAAAAGGCTATAGCCTTTTCTTTTGGAGCGTTACTGATACGCCAATAAAAAAAGACATGTGGCACTCGAGAACTGCCGCGGCAAAGCTATTGCATAGCATTTTGTTATCAATAAAATGTATTAAATTAAAAAAAAATAACTAACATAATTTTTTTTAATTAATAGAAAAGGCTATAGCCTTTTCTTTTGGAGCGTTACTGATACGCCAATAAAAAAAGACATGTGGCACTCGAGAACTGCCGCGGCAAAGCTATTGCATAGCATTTTGTTATCAATAAAATGTATTAAATTAAAAAAAAATAACTAACATAATTTTTTTTAATTAATAGAAAAGGCTATAGCCTTTTCTTTTGGAGCGTTACTGATACGCCAATAAAAAAAGACATGTGGCACTCGAGAACTGCCGCGGCAAAGCTATTGCATAGCATTTTGTTATCAATAAAATGTATTAAATTAAAAAAAAATAACTAACATAATTTTTTTTAATTAATAGAAAAGGCTATAGCCTTTTCTTTTGGAGCGTTACTGATACGCCAATAAAAAAAGACATGTGGCACTCGAGAACTGCCGCGGCAAAGCTATTGCATAGCATTTTGTTATCAATAAAATGTATTAAATTAAAAAAAAATAACTAACATAATTTTTTTTAATTAATAGAAAAGGCTATAGCCTTTTCTTTTGGAGCGTTACTGATACGCCAATAAAAAAAGACATGTGGCACTCGAGAACTGCCGCGGCAAAGCTATTGCATAGCATTTTGTTATCAATAAAATGTATTAAATTAAAAAAAAATAACTAACATAATTTTTTTTAATTAATAGAAAAGGCTATAGCCTTTTCTTTTGGAGCGTTACTGATACGCCAATAAAAAAAGACATGTGACACTCGAGAACTGCCGCGGCAAAGCTATTGCATAGCATTTTGTTTTCAATAAAATGTATTAAATTAAAAAAAAATAACTAACATAATTTTTTTTAATTAATAGAAAAGGCTATAGCCTTTTCTTTTGGAGCGTTACTGATACGCCAATAAAAAAAGACATGTGACACTCGAGAACTGCCGCGGCAAAGCTATTGCATAGCATTTTGTTTTCAATAAAATGTATTAAATTAAAAAAAAATAACTAACATAATTTTTTTTAATTAATAGAAAAGGCTATAGCCTTTTCTTTTGGAGCGTTACTGATACGCCAATAAAAAAAGACATGTGACACTCGAGAACTGCCGCGGCAAAGCTATTGCATAGCATTTTGTTTTCAATAAAATGTATTAAATTAAAAAAAAATAACTAACATAATTTTTTTTAATTAATAGAAAAGGCTATAGCCTTTTCTTTTGGAGCGTTACTGATACGCCAATAAAAAAAGACATGTGACACTCGAGAACTGCCGCGGCAAAGCTATTGCATAGCATTTTGTTTTCAATAAAATGTATTAAATTAAAAAAAAATAACTAACATAATTTTTTTTAATTAATAGAAAAGGCTATAGCCTTTTCTTTTGGAGCGTTACTGATACGCCAATAAAAAAAGACATGTGACACTCGAGAACTGCCGCGGCAAAGCTATTGCATAGCATTTTGTTTTCAATAAAATGTATTAAATTAAAAAAAAATAACTAACATAATTTTTTTTAATTAATAGAAAAGGCTATAGCCTTTTCTTTTGGAGCGTTACTGATACGCCAATAAAAAAAGACATGTGACACTCGAGAACTGCCGCGGCAAAGCTATTGCATAGCATTTTGTTTTCAATAAAATGTATTAAATTAAAAAAAAATAACTAACATAATTTTTTTTAATTAATAGAAAAGGCTATAGCCTTTTCTTTTGGAGCGTTACTGATACGCCAATAAAAAAAGACATGTGACACTCGAGAACTGCCGCGGCAAAGCTATTGCATAGCATTTTGTTTTCAATAAAATGTATTAAATTAAAAAAAAATAACTAACATAATTTTTTTTAATTAATAGAAAAGGCTATAGCCTTTTCTTTTGGAGCGTTACTGATACGCCAATAAAAAAAGACATGTGACACTCGAGAACTGCCGCGGCAAAGCTATTGCATAGCATTTTGTTTTCAATAAAATGTATTAAATTAAAAAAAAATAACTAACATAATTTTTTTTAATTAATAGAAAAGGCTATAGCCTTTTCTTTTGGAGCGTTACTGATACGCCAATAAAAAAAGACATGTGACACTCGAGAACTGCCGCGGCAAAGCTATTGCATAGCATTTTGTTTTCAATAAAATGTATTAAATTAAAAAAAAATAACTAACATAATTTTTTTTAATTAATAGAAAAGGCTATAGCCTTTTCTTTTGGAGCGTTACTGATACGCCAATAAAAAAAGACATGTGACACTCGAGAACTGCCGCGGCAAAGCTATTGCATAGCATTTTGTTTTCAATAAAATGTATTAAATTAAAAAAAAATAACTAACATAATTTTTTTTAATTAATAGAAAAGGCTATAGCCTTTTCTTTTGGAGCGTTACTGATACGCCAATAAAAAAAGACATGTGACACTCGAGAACTGCCGCGGCAAAGCTATTGCATAGCATTTTGTTTTCAATAAAATGTATTAAATTAAAAAAAAATAACTAACATAATTTTTTTTAATTAATAGAAAAGGCTATAGCCTTTTCTTTTGGAGCGTTACTGATACGCCAATAAAAAAAGACATGTGACACTCGAGAACTGCCGCGGCAAAGCTATTGCATAGCATTTTGTTTTCAATAAAATGTATTAAATTAAAAAAAAATAACTAACATAATTTTTTTTAATTAATAGAAAAGGCTATAGCCTTTTCTTTTGGAGCGTTACTGATACGCCAATAAAAAAAGACATGTGACACTCGAGAACTGCCGCGGCAAAGCTATTGCATAGCATTTTGTTTTCAATAAAATGTATTAAATTAAAAAAAAATAACTAACATAATTTTTTTTAATTAATAGAAAAGGCTATAGCCTTTTCTTTTGGAGCGTTACTGATACGCCAATAAAAAAAGACATGTGACACTCGAGAACTGCCGCGGCAAAGCTATTGCATAGCATTTTGTTTTCAATAAAATGTATTAAATTAAAAAAAAATAACTAACATAATTTTTTTTAATTAATAGAAAAGGCTATAGCCTTTTCTTTTGGAGCGTTACTGATACGCCAATAAAAAAAGACATGTGACACTCGAGAACTGCCGCGGCAAAGCTATTGCATAGCATTTTGTTTTCAATAAAATGTATTAAATTAAAAAAAAATAACTAACATAATTTTTTTTAATTAATAGAAAAGGCTATAGCCTTTTCTTTTGGAGCGTTACTGATACGCCAATAAAAAAAGACATGTGACACTCGAGAACTGCCGCGGCAAAGCTATTGCATAGCATTTTGTTTTCAATAAAATGTATTAAATTAAAAAAAAATAACTAACATAATTTTTTTTAATTAATAGAAAAGGCTATAGCCTTTTCTTTTGGAGCGTTACTGATACGCCAATAAAAAAAGACATGTGACACTCGAGAACTGCCGCGGCAAAGCTATTGCATAGCATTTTGTTTTCAATAAAATGTATTAAATTAAAAAAAAATAACTAACATAATTTTTTTTAATTAATAGAAAAGGCTATAGCCTTTTCTTTTGGAGCGTTACTGATACGCCAATAAAAAAAGACATGTGACACTCGAGAACTGCCGCGGCAAAGCTATTGCATAGCATTTTGTTTTCAATAAAATGTATTAAATTAAAAAAAAAATAACTAACATAATTTTTTTTAATTAATAGAAAAGGCTATAGCCTTTTCTTTTGGAGCGTTACTGATACGCCAATAAAAAAAGACATGTGACACTCGAGAACTGCCGCGGCAAAGCTATTGCATAGCATTTTGTTTTCAATAAAATGTATTAAATTAAAAAAAAATAACTAACATAATTTTTTTTAATTAATAGAAAAGGCTATAGCCTTTTCTTTTGGAGCGTTACTGATACGCCAATAAAAAAAGACATGTGACACTCGAGAACTGCCGCGGCAAAGCTATTGCATAGCATTTTGTTTTCAATAAAATGTATTAAATTAAAAAAAAATAACTAACATAATTTTTTTTAATTAATAGAAAAGGCTATAGCCTTTTCTTTTGGAGCGTTACTGATACGCCAATAAAAAAAGACATGTGACACTCGAGAACTGCCGCGGCAAAGCTATTGCATAGCATTTTGTTTTCAATAAAATGTATTAAATTAAAAAAAAATAACTAACATAATTTTTTTTAATTAATAGAAAAGGCTATAGCCTTTTCTTTTGGAGCGTTACTGATACGCCAATAAAAAAAGACATGTGACACTCGAGAACTGCCGCGGCAAAGCTATTGCATAGCATTTTGTTTTCAATAAAATGTATTAAATTAAAAAAAAATAACTAACATAATTTTTTTTAATTAATAGAAAAGGCTATAGCCTTTTCTTTTGGAGCGTTACTGATACGCCAATAAAAAAAGACATGTGACACTCGAGAACTGCCGCGGCAAAGCTATTGCATAGCATTTTGTTTTCAATAAAATGTATTAAATTAAAAAAAAATAACTAACATAATTTTTTTTAATTAATAGAAAAGGCTATAGCCTTTTCTTTGGAGCGTTACTGATACGCCAATAAAAAAAGACATGTGACACTCGAGAACTGCCGCGGCAAAGCTATTGCATAGCATTTTGTTTTCAATAAAATGTATTAAATTAAAAAAAAATAACTAACATAATTTTTTTTAATTAATAGAAAAGGCTATAGCCTTTTCTTTTGGAGCGTTACTGATACGCCAATAAAAAAAGACATGTGACACTCGAGAACTGCCGCGGCAAAGCTATTGCATAGCATTTTGTTTTCAATAAAATGTATTAAATTAAAAAAAAATAACTAACATAATTTTTTTTAATTAATAGAAAAGGCTATAGCCTTTTCTTTTGGAGCGTTACTGATACGCCAATAAAAAAAGACATGTGACACTCGAGAACTGCCGCGGCAAAGCTATTGCATAGCATTTTGTTTTCAATAAAATGTATTAAATTAAAAAAAAATAACTAACATAATTTTTTTTAATTAATAGAAAAGGCTATAGCCTTTTCTTTTGGAGCGTTACTGATACGCCAATAAAAAAAGACATGTGACACTCGAGAACTGCCGCGGCAAAGCTATTGCATAGCATTTTGTTTTCAATAAAATGTATTAAATTAAAAAAAAATAACTAACATAATTTTTTTTAATTAATAGAAAAGGCTATAGCCTTTTCTTTTGGAGCGTTACTGATACGCCAATAAAAAAAGACATGTGGCACTCGAGAACTGCCGCGGCAAAGCTATTGCATAGCATTTTGTTATCAATAAAATGTATTAAATTAAAAAAAAATAACTAACATAATTTTTTTTAATTAATAGAAAAGGCTATAGCCTTTTCTTTTGGAGCGTTACTG
>CATQFJ010000189.1:0-25955 GCA_956483585.1 Gymnocheta viridis
ATTATTATTATTATTATTATTATTATTATTATTATTATTATTATTATTATTATTATTATTATTATTATTATTATTATTATTATTATTATTATTATTATTATTATTATTATTATTATTATTATTAATATTATTATTATTATTATTATTATTATTATTATTATTATTATCATTATTATTATTATTATTATTATTATTATTATTATTATTATTATTATTATTATTATTATTATTATTATTATTATTATTATTATTATTATTATTATTATTATTATTATTATTATTATTATTATTATTATTATTATTATTATTATTATTATTATTATTATTATTATTATTATTATTATTATTATTATTATTATTATTATTATTATTATTATTATTATTATTATTATTTTTTTCATTATTATTATTAATTTAGAAGTATTTGTAATACTTTAAAAATTTCTTATATTACATTGCATTACATTTGCGAGCTTTGCTCGTTAATATTTCTAATAAAATTTACAAGTTTTTTTCTAAACACGTTAACATTTTGTGCATTCTTTTAAAAATTTGGCATTGTGTTCTATATATTTAATGCTTTATAAAATAATGATTTCTGCATGGCGCTCGAATTTGCTCTTTGAAGTCTAACATTCAGGGCATTCCGTAGGCTGTATGGTTGTACTCCTCCAACATATCTCAATTGTTCGATCAAATAATCTGGTGCATCTCCCATCTTTATTTTTAGAATAAAGTTTATGGTATTAAATTGTAACCTTTATTGTATATTACGCCATCTTAGTGTATCTACAATAAATTTTATAGATGTGAATCGGTCGCATTTTAAAATCCAACGCATCGCCCTTATTTTGTAATTTTTTAAGTTTCGATATTTGTTGTTCCGTGCAACATGTATACAGTATCGTTGATCCGTATTCAAAGTGAGGTTTTATAACAGTGTTCTATATGTTGATTGATGTGATAGTTGACATTTTGCTTCTTATTCGTTTAAAAAACCCGACCTTTTTCCCAATTTTTTTACATATGTACATACATATGTATTCAATATGTTCTTTTAACTTTAATTCATTGTCAATTATGAAACCAAGATATTTATTATTATTAACTTTTTCGATTATTACATTGTTTATTGTAAATGGTATATTAGTATTCATATTTATTTCCATTATCTTTGTTTTATTTGCATTTAATTTAGGTTATTCAATTTTAGCTTATCCATTTGATTATATTTTCCATATCATATATTACGTTCTCGTAACAGTTTTCACATGTTTCTGCATCAGTGAAAATTAGAGTGTCGTCTGCATACATGATTATTTCACATTTCTGTAACATTTTTTCCATATCATTTATGTATGTATATTATAAATAAAAGGGCACCTAAAATGTAACCCTGGGGCACTCCGTAATTATTCTCTACTGCATTCGACTCGATACTGTTAACTTTTGTTTTTTATTTACGATTGAAAACATTTTAGTTCTTTATCTTGGGTACCATACTTGTAAAGTTTTTTTCAGAATATCTCTATTGTCTCAAATGCTCTTTTGAAGTCAAGAAAAATGGCTAAAGTCTTATAATCAGTTTTTCTATATTTCCGCTTATTTATAACATAATTGATCGTTGTTTCATATTATTATTTTTTTCTAAAACCTGATTGATATTTTGATGATAATATGTTTTGTTCTAAATAGTCTTCCAACTGTTTTTTTTTTGTATTATTTATTCTATAATTTTTTCACACGTTTTTAGTGTTTATCGGACGATATTCTTCGCACTTATTCGTATTCTTTATTTTTTCGATGGTGTTATCATGGATTCTTTCCAGTTTTCAGGAAAAGTACCAGTCTCTAATGATTTATTTATGATATTTGGTAATATATTGCCCGTTATGTCCCAGTTATCTATTATCATATCCTTTGAAATTTTGTTATAGTCAGGTTTTCTTTTAATATTCTTACATATAATTTTTAATTCTATTAAAGATATTGCACGGAAACTGAATTTATTACATTTATTTTGTTTTCGTATTGCACGGTTTCAATTGAGATTCTTATGTCTCCAGTACTATTTATTAAAATGTTCGGCTATTTCTAGATTGTCTGTATACTCAATCTGTGTAAATATCAAAATTTTTATCACACTTCTGGGTTTTTTTTATAACTAATTCGTTTATTCTATTCCACATATCCTATTGGCTATTGGCTGTCGATATTTTTTTATTTATATAGTTGTGTTTCTCATTTTCAATTTTCGCCTTGTACATATTTCTATTGTGTTATAGTTGTTCGATGAATTAATAGTGTTTTCTATTACCGCTTTTTGGTATTTGATGATTTTTTTTAAGTTCAAAAATTAAGTAAAAACACTACGGAAATTGATTTTCAACTTAATGATGTTTTATTTCCCTTAATACCACTGTTTAAAAATACACGAAGTAAGTAATTTGTTTAGTTAACGCTGCAAAAGCTTAGACCAAGGCTGACTTCTTTGAGCCTAGCAGTGTCGGCTTATACAGCATTTGACTTGCTACGGTTCTAGAACGACAATAAGTTTGCTTGTGTAAGCTGTGTTATGAAAGCGGCATGGAGATGGCAATAACAAACGTAAAAAATGTGGGTGGCGAATCAACTAACCAATTTTAGGAGAAGTTCATCCGTAATCCAATCGAGGGCGTTAGTCTTTGTTTACATATGCTATAAAGATTTTTCATACAGATTTCTTAAACAATCTAGTAGATTCTCGTTGCTGTTTCTAGAACTTTCTTGAATGTTCTGCTTTGAGTGCTCAAATTTGCATATACAGGGTTGATTTTACTGTGCTTTTACCGCTGTATTTTTAGGTCCGTTAAATTTGAATCTACATTTAAATTTTGTAACAATATATAAACAGGCAAAGACGAATTTTTAGATCCATTTCTCTCCTTTGTTTGCCAACCGATTTTGTTCATCCTTCTACCAAGTGGTAAACATTGTTGAGCTTTAGTGACCCGATTATATATTATTTAAATCGGTTCAGTAATAAAGGAAAAAAGGGCTCATAAAGTTGACATCACTACAAATGCTGAAAATACACACGCATTCACTTATGTAAGTATTGGTTCAGGTAAAACTTAAGCAAAGCAATGAGAGAGTTTAAGAGTACTACCTACATACATACATACTTATGTACATGAGTAATAGATTTTTTATAAATGTGCCTGTTTCTATGCAATTTTATTTTGTTTTTGGATTTTTCCATGGAGAAGGGAATAAGTAATTAGGTAGTTTTTTCTCTTTAAATGACTGCAACTAACAATAGGTATATATGTTTAAACTGGCGGTCGAATTTCGACCAGAAGCCGTACTCTAGTTTTATTAAATATTTTTATTAAAGGAAATAAAACATCATTGTGTTAAAATCAATATCCGTTGCGATTTTATTTTATTTTTGACTAATTAAAAGAACTCAAACAAGTAAACTTTATCGAAAATGTCGAAACGTAATAATTGGTGTCAGAAGTGAAGTAACAAAAATAAAATAAAGGATAATTAATTAAAACAAATTAATTAATTATAAGGACCATGAAGTTTGAAGAACTGAAAGTGGAACAACTCAAGAAGGAATTGAGCAAGTGGGACCTGCCGACAACAGGTAAAAAGGCTGGGTTGCAGAACAGGCTGATAGATGAGTTCAAGCGGCGTGATATCGACATTAGTGCATACGAATTTGTGTGCAAAGACGAAAAAGAGGAAATATAGGTATGTACTAGCGAGACAATAAGCAGTTTGGATTTGAACACATTGTTGGCTGATATGATGGGAAAAATGGAAGAGGTTAAAGGATCGTCTAAAGCCAACTATGAAAAACTTTTAGCCGAAGTTCAAGAAAATTCTAGAGCCAACAGCGAGAAACTTCTAGCTGAAGTTAAACCAGCAAAAATCTGGCCTACAAAAACGTATGGAGCAGTGAAGAAAAGGCGCTAAAGTAATTTTGGCGTTAAAAGGCACAGCGGCAGAAGTAGTTTAAGCCGCACCAGTAAGATGTAGAAACAGCTTCAATGACATAATGGCGGCACTACTGCGAAAGTTTGGCGGCGAACACAAGCGCAAATTGTACTGTATGGAATAGCGAGGTAGAGCGCAGAAGCCAAATGAGTCTCTACAGGATTTCGCAATGGAAATTGAGCGGCTTGTACAACGTATCCAGCGAATATCATCCATTTGTGATCCGGACGTCAAGCTTGCAGAATGTGTCACGCAAAAAGCATCCTTTAAAGAAACTGTCGTTACTTCAGTCACTTGAAATATTTTAATATGTTTTTTCTATTTAATTAAGAAATTTTTCTAAAACTATTTTTATTAATAAAGTATTACCGGATCAATTTAGTCACCAGAATAGAAGAACGGATCAGTAAAAATATGAATAGTTTTCTATAATTTTCTCAAGAGCATTTCGTGAGCGTCAGTTTTCGTGACTACTTGAGCATGCATGAACATGAGGCAAACATTTAAGGTTGTGCATGAGTAAATTTCTTTTATCGTGCGCGTGAATTAGCGTTAGTGAAAAGTCACTCACGATCCCATCTCTAGTTGGTATATATATTAAGGAGATCAGATGGGGTGAAAGAACTCTTAAATCATCTTAAAACACGAGGCACTAGAATGCTTCTTTTGAAGCTTAAAAGATGTGATCTGTCAGTGGCATATGACACTAGATCGTCATTCCAAGAATATCAGGAGCTTTTGATTCCTTAATATACATACCACTCTGATGGAGCATCTGTGCGTGAGCATGCAACACGTGATATTACGATCGTTAAAATCGACCCCATTAAGAGATTTTTACAAGATCGTGATTAAGGGTATCATTAGCGTTTGGCCGCTTTACCCCAATCTCTGACAGGCTTGACCTATTACTGATTGACTACGTATGTCACATGATGCTATAATGTGCAAAAGAATGGATAGGATAGAAGTCATTTAGAAATATAAGAAATGGGGTTGGAGAAAAAATGGAGCCCATCTATATCAAATTGTAGAGTGCGATACCTGAGGAAGTAGGTATAATTACCCAGAGAATCATTACTGACACCAAAGGCAATATGTTTTGACAGAAGTGCATCCTGCCATACTCTGTCAAACGCCTTAAAAATATCTAGATTATTTTCGCCGGAATGCAAAAAGATACACATAGTGGTCGTCGCAAAGTAAACTGTTGGATTCCAATTACTTCATAAGATGGGAATTTACGATAATTTCCACATCTTTGGAAAGTGTAGAACAAATAGCAATTGGGCGTTAGTTTTTAAGGTTGCTATCCTCTCCCTTTTTTGGGATTGGTGTTACATTAGAAACTTTCCAGCACAATGTACTGTAAAGGTTGGCTAATGAACGCGCTGGCGTCGTAGAGCGCTGCTTCAAGACCTGTTTCTGCAACTCCATTCGGACCAGGAGATTTATTTATGTTGAGTTCCTCTAAACCATTTTTAACTGCGCGTGCTCGAAAGAACGTTTTCGGTATAGTTATAAATACTCTTTCAAGCAAAAGCAGTGGTTGATTGCTTTCCGGCAGGCGAGAACTGCTTTTTTGCTTTTTAAACCAAGACTTCGCTTATATGTATGTATATCTTTATATATTAAGTTTCATCATTTTACGGTTAAGTGAAGCGAAATTATGACGGGCTTAGAATGCCGAATGGTTTCGCGTAATATAAACACGAACGACCGGAACTTGGAATGACGATCTACCGACCGCCTCCTATATACACATACATACAGGTATGTATTTAGTTTTTTAAAATTGAAAATTTAATAGTGAATTTGCTGCTTTAAAACGAATAAATGTACATACATGTACATATAAGAATCGAAAAGATACAAAACTTGGTATCGATAATGTAAGACGAGAACGTAGTTTGTTGTTGTGGGAATGTAAAGTAAAGCATACATATATATTTAATGACGCTTGTATCTAAAACAACACAAGCAACAGGCATTTAGTTTTTGTTATTTCTCAGAAATTATCAATTCAAACACCAATCAAATAATTTCCAATGATTTTTATCGCCTTTTCTTTTGTTTTATTTATTACCTATTGAAAAATTTCTCACAGTACATTCATAGTGTCTCAAGGCGTATTAAACAGGTAAAATTATTAGTACAACAATACAAGATCAACAAGCATTTTTTATATCGGTTCTGTCATAAACATCTACAGAAAACAAATACCGAAAATACAGACACCTTTTTTGACATTCAAAGAAGAAAGCAAAAGCAAGACAAAGAAATCAGCTGCTGTAAAACTGTCACGTGGTTAATACGCATTGTACTGTCTTTTTTATTCAAATTGTTAACGAAATTTGACAATTTAGGAGAACTCAATTGCTAATCAGCTGACGAAATGCGTATACCTTATTTGCTTATTTTATTATTAGTTATAAGAAGGAGAGTTTATTTTAATTAAGTTTGGAATATTTTAATTTTTATACGTCAAAATAGAGCCATAAACAATTGGCGATAAATTTAAATTTGAATAGTCGAATTCGTATTTGCGGATATTGACACAGATATTTGAATTCGCATTCGTACATAAAAGGAATGGTATTCTTTACATCACTTCCATGCATGTATGTATGTACTTTGTAATTTCTCTAAAGCATTTGATAACTATGTTTTCTTACACAGCAATTTTTAAATAAATAATTTCAATAACTTATTACGATAATATTATCTACTGTTGAATGGAAATCCAAATTATATACATACATACTTATGTATGTACATATGCTAAGTTGTTGCCACTTTTATCCATTTTCACGAACAAACAAAAATAATCCTTAGAATCAATACAGGAAACACAAAAAGCTCACACATAAACGAACAAATACATAAAAATTAGTGAAAAAATTACACTTGAACGTACTCATAACTCAGGTTAAGTTCACTATTTCCACTTTTACGGTTTACATACACATGCATTTTTAACAAATTCTATAATAATTTTACTTTTACAAATTTTTCTTTATTTTGGAATGAAACGATTATAGTTTTAGTTTGAGAATATTTGAAATCAATTATTATTTTTTTAATAACTTGATTTAGTGAAAATTTATTTGTCTGCTTTAATTTTGCTTTATTTTTTGCCAGATGCTGCAAAAATTTGGCGCATGCGTGTAAAGGGTCTGCAACGGGATGCTGCCTTCACAACATTAAATACGTATGTACATATGCATTTACATACAAATGTATGTATGTATATGTATTAGGGTATTCACTCGAATAATGTTTATTCACTAAATCGAAAAACTGAAGTCAGGTAATGTAATATTTTTAGGTGGGTGCTTTTAAATTAACACATCCATATACATATATAAATATACATATGTATATAAGTATATAGCAGCAATAACAGAATTTGAATGAAACTAATGTAATTTTTATTTAAAATTTAACCGAGTCAAACAATTTTCTAAAGATTTCATAAAATTAAATATACATAAATACTGGTTATGTAACGAATATAAATTTTTTAATATTAGCGCATACGTATAACTGCGCCAATATTCTCGAATACGAATATTTAACTTGTCAATTGTTCGATTTTGATGTCTCCCAAATAAAATATTTCAAATTTAATTGAAAAAAATCTTCTCTTCGTAACAATAACAAAAAACATTAAAAAATTTAAAAAATTATCACTCTGTTATAGGCATTTACATTCTTTCAACATTAAATCACATTGTTGTCTTTCATAATTACTTGTTTAGAACTTATAAATTTCTCAATTGGATAAAATGGAATAAACAATTGTAAAAAACATAATTCAAATTTTCGGCTTTGAAGTATTAAAACCGGTCGGTTTCGGTTCGGTTTTCCGATTTGAAATACGTAAATAAATACATATGTATGTAATTATACATATGTATGCGGAAATTTTAAAAGGTATTAATTTTTGTTTAAAATCAATTCAGAAACTTAGCGTGAATCATGCGTGATCATGAATGATCGTGAGCAGTTTTTTGTTTGAATCACGTGAGCTTGCATGAGCGTGAGTATAAAAAACTTAACGTCAGTGAGCGTGCATGAGTAATTTTTTTGGGTGATTGTTTCGTGATTTTTTCGATTTTGGAATTTTTTTCATATTTTGGTTTTCTATTTTGTTATGAAGACATAAAACGTTGTGCCGGTATGTATCAATGTACTGATGTAAATGAACGAGTCAAAGTAGCTGTATAAGTCCGAGTTTCGACTGGCGAACATTTGGAAGAAAAACATCTGCAATTCTCTTTTTTGTTTTTTCATGCGCGTTCATACAGACAAACAAGACTTAAGAAATTTTGAGTTTTTGGAAAAAAGCTAAAGATCTTCCGATTCTGCAACAATCCAGCTCAGCTACCAGCGATGGATTTTTTTTCAACGCCAGGAAGTGAAGGGATGTGAAACAGACTTCACGGAAAAAATGTTGACAAAATTTTGTTTCTGCATAAATCTATTTACGAGTATCTTTTATCTATTAACGCTAAAGTAGAAGATCCTACTTAATCTTAATATTTTACACAGATTGCTTATGAGCAAAAACCTTAATGATTTTTCGTAATTTTTTGCGAATTTTGCATAATAAAGTACACAAAATATAGTTCCTAAAAGAAAGATTAATATAAGAGAATTCTAAAAAACTTATCTGCAGCCAAACAATTTTGTCGTTTTTAGTCAGAAGACATGAACTCTTTGTGACGCACCCTACGTGGCTCACGATACATTTTTTCTATTCTAAAATTTCATACCTAATTTCAATGTTTTGTAAACAGTAAACACAAAATTTTTTTTACTAAAATTGAAGTGAATTCAATGTATAAAAATATGGCTTTCGATCGGGCTATCTTCACTAACTAATGATATGAATACCTAAAAATTGTTAATTTCTGGTATGAAATTAGAAGATCTGAGGTACGATAGGATTTGGTAATAATTTGTGCATTAATGATCGTCGAAATACATTTATTTTATTTATAAAATTATATATCTAGTCTAATATTCCTTTAAAAAAAATATAAAAAATAAGTTGGTGGACTGTTTCTGAAGCTTATCAAAATATATCAAAATTTATAATTTTGTATCAAAATCAACAAAATGTTTCTGGAAAATATATTTCACAGTTAAACATAATTTTCCTCTTTTATTGCAGAACTTTCTAATTGTATATTAGATTTTTCTATTTGCATTCAGAAATTTTAATGTATAAAATAGGTTGTGTTATTTTCGTGAGTATTTCGTGAGCGTGAATTTTCGTGATTGTGACTAACTTTTTTTTCACTCACGTGATCGTGAGTGAACGTGAACCAAAAATATGAGGTCGTGCGTGAGCGTGCATGAGTGAAATTTTTTATCGTGAGCGTGCACGAGCGTGAGTGAAAAGTCACTCATGATCCCATCTCTAATCAGAAGCCAATGGAAAAGGTGGGTTACGTTGCATTGCTTCATTAAAACATTCTTAGTGATCCTATTTATTTTACTTTATTTAACAGGCATAGAAATAATCATATGTACATACATATGTATGTATGTTCTTAAAATGAGAAGCACTTTGTACAACTATTTTCATAATCTTAAAAAGTACATTTAACGAAAAGTTTAAATGACTCAAAAAACAAAAATTGTTATTATTATTTGGTCATTTCAAAGTTAAAAATATTCCGTAAATTTCTTTGTGCGTTAACAAGCGTCTCTCCAGTTCTATATACATATATTTTTCGGCAGTTCATCAAATTGGTCGTATTTTAAGTAAATGTGCTCCAATTTCTAAGCTGGAACTACTACAGTCTCTCTTTGATAACTCATAATTTTCAGCTGGAAATGGATTCACTTCAGCCGATTTTATGGCTTTAAAAAAATTAACTAATTTTTTAAGTACAAAATGTGTGTAATAGTTAAGTTAAAGTATGTTAACAAAAATTCTATAAATAGTAAAGGTGATGGCCTACCAAGTAGCTCAGAACACACAGCTTCTGCACGTAGACACCTTATACCAACTCTTACATTACGATCGATCGCGATCGTGCTACTTTAAGGAAGTTCTGATCATGTCCTGATGTATATATATGTACGTATGTAACAAAAAGATGCTTTATATATAAAAATTTAAAAGCTTTTCAACTTGACACTAACCCAGTATTTAAGTAAAAAATTGCAAACAATGATGTATATTTTAAGCGATGGATTTGCAAATATATAATGATGTCGAATTGCAATAACAAAATTAAACAAATTAAAAAAATATATTTTTAAACTTTTTATAAGACACATATGCCCAAAAAAATAAATACTCAATATAGAGTCGCAGTAAAAGTAATAATATCTATTAATATTTCACATATAGGATATATAAGATATTGTAAAATTAAGTGATTTATATATAATAATAAGGTAGAATGTAATAAAAATATAGTAGAAGAAATATAACAGAAATAATGAAAAAGCAATTGTATTTAAAATAGAATTGAACAGTATTTATAAAATGTTTCTTAATTTACACATAAAAATCCATCAGCACGATTATCGTATTAGGCTAGATTTAGCTGATTACGATTTCAATATAGTTTTTAAACAAGGTAGGATTAATACAAACGCTGATGCACAGCCTAGAATACAATTAGATTAAAGGAAATGTTACGTAAAAAAATAGACATAGTGACCTGGAGTATGGTGAAAGATATAACGAATGCGAAATAATATAGAAGCAAATCTCGAAACAAGGATATGGAAAGAATTTCTGACACAGAGCTTGATAAACTCTACATGTGAAATAGTGTTTCTTTTTCAGATATCAAAGGTATACCTAGATTAAAATTTCAAATTATAAAGAAATACAAATTTAAAGCGCACCAAAGTTGCTAAAAGTTGTAATTAATGATAAAAGAAACGTTACTGTAATAACACAATGCCGTGATAATGCATTGTTAGACTTAGTCGAAATATTGCAGAAACTCAAAATAGTGTTATCTGGGGGTAATTCTGGCAGACGTATACGAACGAGTTCTTACGCGAAAGTGCGAGTTTTTTTTAGTTTTGGGATTCTCTTATTCGCTATCGAGTAAAATGTATCGAAATGACATTCGATAGCGAGTGATCAATCGAATGCAACCTTGCGAGTTTTTACTCGTAAGCACAAAAGCATTCGAATTAACGTTTTTGTTACATAGAAGAATATAAAAGAAAATGTAAGCTAACAAATTTATGAAAATTTAAGAATAAAAAATTAATTGAAATGTTTTAGGTCAAATCATTCCAAAATTAATTTCACGCAGAAAGATATTCTTGCAAATTTCATGGCCAATCATTCAGACTTGGAAAAAGTAATATACCTAATAGTTCTCAGGCAAAAGCTAATCAGCTTTGGGAACAGCTCACAGCTAAGTTGAATGCTTCCGGCCCACCAATAAAAGACGCAAAGATATGGCGCAAGGTAGTATAAGAAACTTTTGTCTTATTTCAAAAACAAGTATAATTAAATGTTAAGGTGTACGCTGACCAAAAGCAAAATGTAAAAAAAAATTTGTTCAACAAATTATCAAAAAAGAAAACGGGTGGTGGACAGTACGAAGAAAAAGTTTTTTCCCAAGTGGAAGAAGAGATATTGATTGGCTGCTTCTGGGATCGAAGTTTCTGTTGAGGGTTTAAAAAGTGTTCAAACTTTTGGGTCGGTTTTATCTTTAAAAACATCGGAAGATAATTCAAAAGGGAAAGGCGACAAAGAAAATGTTACCGCAACAACCTCACAAAAAAGTAGTGTTTCTGGTGCATCTCCTTGATGTTTATCCGATGATGATGAAGACAAAATGGAACATACCATTTCCTTTTTAACAGAAATTGAAAATGATGATGAAGAAAAAATTTCAGCCCCAGCTAAAAGCAACGAAATAAATAAGGTTCCAAAATAATTAACGTAAGAGGAAGAGAAACTAAAACTGCACTGTTAAAAAATAACACTATGAATACAACACAACTATGTAAATATATCAGAAGAAAATGCTTAAGAGACTAGACTTATTGATTGAAATGAAGAACAAGGTAAAATGTTTGAAATAATAAAGAAAGCTCTAAATATTAAAGAAGTGGAACATGAACTAAACTCACAAATAAAAGCAATCGAGTTCCAGACTAAGAGAAAAGAACTAGAAAAGCTAAATATGGGAAATTGAATTTTTATATTGATTTTTGCTTATTTTTAATTGAATTTTTATTTATTTTTAAAACTATAATACTTATTATAAATGTATTTAATTATAAAGCTAATATATGTATCACATATTGTTGGCTTAATATAGGAATAATACTAAGAATTCAATTCCTTTATTTATCCATAATATTTACATTTTCATTTCAATTAAATTATGTATATAAAAAACTTTTGTTTGTTGAGGGTTATTTAGCTAGTCTATATACATGCCTTTCATATTAATATGTAATTGAAATTCTTTGAAAGAAGATATCGAGGCAATCTCGATTAATAAATTAAAAAAAATATATATTTAAATTATATATGTAAGTGTTCAAGATTTTTCTTTTTCAGCTTAATAATAGATCTATATTTACAAAATTTCTACATACATATATAAAATATTTTGTTGGAGGAGAAAATTTGGCAAAAACCCTATTTGATTTTTATTTTTACAACTACTTAATTACAGACTAGATAAAACCTAAGATGATACTCGCTCATTAATATGCACGAAATTAGAATTCAAACATCTGGTATTAAAATTTTCTGTACGTCTATTGATCTTATCCGGAACTAGCTCCAAGACCGCAATATCGTGGAGGAGTATGGTGGAAAAAAACCGCGAAAGGTTATATACAAGTTTTAATAGCTTATTTTGAGCTATATACATTTTTTAATGTATTTAACTATTTCACTTTAAAACATTTTCTTTATAAATTTAATTGTGCTAACGAATTTTAAAAAAATTGCTTTTGCTTAGAAATTTGTTTAATTGCATTCATTTGTTTCCATTCCAATAAGGAAACACAAAACATGCCTTTTTATACCCTTCACCAAAAAATTTGTCATTCCTTATATAATTTCTTCATTATTCATTTAAGACCCCATAAAGTATATATATTCTGGATCATTATAGATAAAGAAGTCGAATGAGCGATGTCCGTCTGCCCGTCTGCTGTATTTTGGTGTAAGTAGAATTAAGGCCTCACACAAATTAAAGACATCAATTTTAAACCATTCTCTTGGAATTTTTCATAAAATTGTTCGGTTTGAAAATAACAAAACTTGGTGTTCACCACAGTGAACAAATTTACACATTTCCAACTCTGGTTATACAGATAATACCCCCAAGAACTGCATCCAACTTCGGGATCATAAAATAAAAACAAAGTCAACATCTGAAATCTAGGCAGTTCGTTTTTTACCAGCAACACGATTAATTACGACCATCGTCTTTGAATTAAAAACCCCAAATCTTCAAATAATTAATATTAAAACCCAAACAATTAATATTAAGAACACAAACAAGTGAACAACAAACATAGTGGCAATTTATTAACAAAAGATTCAAGCAATCACCAAATTAAAACAAATATTACACACATTGAACACATATGTATGTATGAATTTAATTAAATTTCAAAATTGAATATTATTTATAAGTAACCTAAAATCATAAATTCCGTATACCCTATATGTACATTAAAACCGTAAAGGTCAATAAACATATACTATATGTACGTTTTATAACGTTTAAAAAAAATACAAGTGTTTTAATTATGGGAAGTTCCCGCTTAAGGCCCGCGATATATCGTAACTACTCTAACTCGTTTAAATATGGTCCTTCGAGGAAAGAGAACAGTGAAAAATAAAACTTTTACATATATTACAAAAAAGTACAGTCTACAAAATTAAATATTACTTAAAAAATCAAACAAATAAATTTTTATATAGTGTGTAGGTAGATATAAAAAATAAATGTCAAAAGAAATTGTTCAGTATTTGCTAAGCCCTGCAGCCGATTTTCTTCAGCACCAGAAGTGCCGATTTAAATTGAGAAATAAAAGGAAGATCTCACGCTTTTGCTTGATCAATTATTTCTGAATTTTATTTACAATAATTACCAACTTATATACTAACTTAATCTATGGTCAGCAATATTGTGGCCAACAACAAATCAATAATGAATTTGCTGTTCCCACGGGAATTTGCAATATTGACAAAGTTTACTTATTCTAGTTTGTTGGTGTGTGTGAAAATAATTATTATCGAAACATTTTATACAAAAATCGTATTACATCATTCCCATGCCATTTTCGCTGACAAGACAAAAAATAAAGTATAAATTTAGTTCATTGGCTTTACAATGGAATTCTTAAAATATTTATCCTAAACAGAAAAAAAGTAAACAAAAATGAATTAAATTACAAGTTCAATGTCATATGCATGGAGTAACAAAATTCTTATATTGTTACAGTGCCTTAACTAAATATAGGTACACTACAATATACATAAATTTAACACTACAATAAAAATAAATAATAAAAATAAAAACAACAAAAAATCAGTGCGAAATAAGTACAAACATATATACATACATACATACATACATACACACATACATAACAAAAAAACACCCTTATTTTTGGTTAAAATAATTAAAATAATTTAGTGTACCAAAAGTAAAAAAAAACATATAAAATGCAAAATAAATGTAAACAAACAAGAATATTAAACAATATAAGAAATTAAAAAAACTGTGCAAAAGAAATAAAAGCATAAAAATAAAAAAACACAAATTACATACATCTCGACTGCATTACATTTACAACAACAACACTACCCATCAAATCAGCACACGTCATAGCGGGAAGAAGACACAAAGAGAAAAAAACAAGAGATTTTTTTTCTCTTGTGAAGGTTTGTACCCTATACTCAGCAAACAAGGTAAGTCTGTAATTTTACAACTTACATACATTTTTAAATTTCCTAATTTACAAGTATATTTGTGTTTTCGGTGTAAAGCAATAAATTAAAAAGCATCGTAAAACTATTTTACAACACACCCACCAACGCCAGTTATAGTACAGAAAAACTTTAAAAATTTATTGCTTGTGAAGAACAAATACTGCCGAACACGTAGTGTAGTGCTTACATTTACTTGTAAAAGACCCAGTTGGAAATTTGGTCTGCTGGTACAAAAAAAAATTTATTTACCATTAATGTTTATAAGTAATTAGTCGAACTTTTTTTTTTTATTAATATTTTATATATTGAAACGATTAATTTTGGCTCAAGTTCAAACCCGAATTTACCCATTTATTTATTCTAATTTTTTTAATTTTTATTAGAAAATTTTTTTGGATAAATTCATTATTATTTTTTATTAAGAGAGTACTATATATATAGAACAATTTTTATTCTTCATCATGTTAGCAGAACGGATCAGTACTGATTTCGAGGTCGCTACACCATCTCATCAGCGTTCTTTGTTCAATTTTACCACTTTTGACGGTGGATACTAGTGATCAGGAATATCAACTATTTAACCGTATTATTTAACAAATTAGGATACGAAAAGTACAAACTTATTCATTTTCACATGTCAAATCAATTTCGGTTAGTACGAAATCCCATCTATGATGAATAACTACTCTATATATTTCAGTCTCTCTTGCTTATTCAGCGCCATTGGCTGCTGAGAAATAAGCGGTACTTAATCATGTTGTTAGGTTTCTGTCATTTGTAGTTGAATTTCTTTTTTTAGTATTCAACCAACTATGACCAAGTAAACATGTAGATTTTTGACGCGTGCCATCGTTATTTATAATTAATGTTTATAAGTAATTAGATTAGTCGAACTTTTTTTTTTATTAATATTTTATATATTGAAACGATTAATTTTAATTTAATTATAAATAACGATGGCACGCGTCAAAAATCTACATGTTTACTTGGTCATAGTTGGTTGAATACTAAAAAAGAAATTCAACTACAAATGACAGAAACCTAACAACATGATTAAGTACCGCTTATTTCTCAGCAGCCAATGGCGCTGAATAAGCAAGAGAGACTGAAATATATAGAGTAGTTATTCATCATAGATGGGATTTCGTACTAACCGAAATTGATTTGACATGTGAAAATGAATAAGTTTGTACTTTTCGTATCCTAATTTGTTAAATAATACGGTTAAATAGTTGATATTCCTGATCACTAGTATCCACCGTCAAAAGTGGTAAAATTGAACAAAGAACGCTGATGAGATGGTGTAGCGACCTCGAAATCGGTACTGATCCGTTCTGCTAACATGATGAAGAATAAAAATTGTTCTATATATAGTACTCTCTTAATAAAAAATAATAATGAATTTATCCAAAAAAATTTTCTAATAAAAATTAAAAATAAAAAAATTAGAATAAATAAATGGGTAAATTCGGGTTTGAACTTGAGCCAAAATTAATCGTTTCAATATTTATTTACTATATTAAAGTGAAAAATCTTTAAGTGTTTATTAACCCTTTTATTACCCAAACCCCTTTTCCAACCCAAAGTTAAATAAATAAAAATTTAATTATGTCTACCTTAATAAATTCGACCAATGATTTAGAAAATTATATAACCGATTTGAAGTCTTTTGAAGAGGACTACCAAAGGAGTATTCCCAATCGATACCCGCCCTTAACTTCAAAAAAAGGGAATTAGAAAATTGATGGACAGATATTGACAAAACATTTAAACAGATTAGGGAATCTCCGGATATAAATGACCCGAAGCAAGCTGATAGCATTCAATTTACCCTAATAACCCGAAATGTCAGAGCTGCTAAGAAATTTTATAGAACCTCAATGATAGAAATTGAGGAGTCCATTGAGAAAATTTCTAAAGAAAACGAAACGCGTCTCCTTTCACCCGATGCTTTAGTGACGCAACCCAAAGATTCAGTTTCGTTCAATGTACCCCCTTGTGACATGCCAATATTAAGTGGGGATTTAAAAAATTGGGCTTCATTCAGAGATCTCTTCAAAGCCATTTACGGCAATAATACCCGTTTAAGTGGGGTGGAGAAACTCTTCCACTTAAAACAAAAAACTAGCGGAGAGGCCAAAGAAATAGCAGACAACGCACCCTTAACAAATGATGGTATTCTTATTGCGTGGAATCAATTATCTTCTCAGTATGAGAACAAAAGAATACACATAAATGCACAATTAAAAATGCTTTTTAATTTACCCACTGTGAACACCATGTGTAGTGTTTCAATAAGAAAACTCCAGAGAAAGATGAATTGTTGTATTTCAAATTTGAATGCGTTAGAAATAGACACAGATCATTGGGATCCTATTTTTGTATATTTGTGCTCTACAAGATTACCCAGAGAAACCCGAAGAGAGTTTGAAAAAACACTTAAAGACTGTGCCGAAATGCCATCGTGGACTGATCTCGATTTGTTCTTAACAAATACTTATAAAGAGCTCACATCGGTGAATGACACCATAGATCAAAGTATTTATCACAACAGCAACCCAAAACCCAAGAATTTTCAAGAGAATAAGAATCTCTACGATAGAAGAGGAAAAACGTTTTACAATGTAACCCATTCGAACAAAGACAACCACTCAAAAATGAAACCCCAAAATGAGCATAAATTCTCAAACTCAACCCACCCTCATACCCAAAGTCGCACAAGTTTGCAAAGTAACCCAAGTCCACAGAACAAACCCGATGGATCGATTTGCAAGCTATGCAAAAGTAATCATACCCTTAGAGAATGTTCAGAATTTACGTCTATGGGCGTAAACGAGAGGATAGAGTTTGTCAAAAAGAATGGAATATGTTACAATTGTTTGGCACCAAAGATTGTCGTAGCACCTTCACATGCAGATAATGCGGTGGAAGACATAACTCTCTATTACACAAACCCAATTCAAATACAAACACTCAAGTTGATGATAATCAACCATCAACATCACGAAATTCAGCACAATCTTTCTCAGCACATACCCAATCAAGAAAACCCATATTAGATGACAGAGCTAAATTCGGTTGGATTTTGACCGGACCCATTAAAAAATCACATAGAAAACATCCTATAGTTTCCTACTTCAGTTCTGTCGCGCTTGATAAAGTTTTGAGCAATGGTTCAATTTTTAAGAAATGAGAAGAACCTAATGAAGAAACCAGAACTTAAGGTGGAGTATGATAACGTGCTACAAGAATATATTGACCTTGGTCATATGAAACCCATTAAATATAACCCGAACACATCTTCAAATACCCAATATTATTTATCCCATCATGCTGTCGTCAAACTAGACCGTGTAACAACCAAAGTTAGAGTTGTTTTTAATGCTTCTAGCAAAACATCTACAGTAACAGTTTAAATGATGCGTTACACACTGGTCCTACCCTACAACAAGATTTAGTTGTACTTATCTTGAAATGGCGATTTTATAAGATTGTTTTTAATGCCGACATTACAAAAATGTACAGGCAGATCATGTTACACCCTACCCACACACCCTTCCAGCGCATACTTTTTCGTAAAAGCGTTAATGAACCCATTCAAGACTTTGAATTGCAAACAGTGACATTTGGAGTCAACTGTGCTCCATATTTGGCTATTAGAACCCTACACGAATTAGCCAAAGATGTTCAAAATACCCACCCAATTGCTTCAAATATATTGAAGAATAACATGTATGTAGACGATGTTTTGGCTAGTGCTCATACGGTTGAAGAAGCAAAATATGCTCAAACACAATTAGTCACAGCTCTCGACTCTGTTGGATTTCCTCTACGAAAGTGGACTTCTAACACTAAAGAGTTACTAAGTAGCCTACCCGAAGAACACTTGCTTGATGTCGATTTACTCACCCTACCCGAGTCAAATAATGCCAAGACATTAGGCATAAGATGGAATGCCAAGGAGGATACGTTTTTCTTTAGTGTTCCAATCATTGAGAGGAAGTCAGCATATACAAAACGAACTGTTTTGTCGAACATAGCTCGTCTCTTTGATCCAGCTGGCTAGCTAGCGCCAATTGTTATTTCGGCCAGAATTATCATGCAGCAAATATGGCAAGATAATACAGCTTGGGATGAATGCCTAACCCCACTCACCCTAATTAAATGGCATAAGTTTTTGCAATTCTATCAGAATATTGAACAAATTCGTTTTCCAAGGTGGATTAATTTTTCACCTTCAGCAAAAATCGAGTTTCATGGCTTTTCAGATGCGTCTGAAAAAGCGTATTCAGCAGTATTATATGTTCGCATTACACCGGTAGACGGCCCTTGTACCGTAACCCGCTAAAACGAGAGTTGCGCCGATCAAAGAAATCTCGTTTCCAAAACTAGAACTTTGTGGTGCAGTGTTGTTAGCTAATATTACCCACAATGTAATAACCCAACTCAACTTATCGCAATTTCAAACATATTTTTGGACAGACTCATCAATAGTCTTGCTTGGCTCAGCAAATCACCCAACTCGTCGAACACCTTTGTAGCAAACAGAGTTTCTACTATTTTGGAAACTGTAGGCGTGGAAAACTGGAACCATGTTGCATCGCACGACAACCATGCTGATGTTGAGAGTCGAGGATGTAATGCGGAAGAGTTAAAAGAAGACTTATTATGGTGGAATGGACACTTATGGCTCAAAGAATCTCCGTCAAAATGGCCAACAACACAAAAACCCTTTGAAACTCAAGCTGAAGCTAAAATTAGTCAATCTTTTGCGACTGCAGTTAGAGTACACCGTTCATTGGAAAATACGAATGACATTAACCCAGACATTTTATTATGATTTTCAAGATTTTCAAAGGCTCTAAGAGTAATGTCATATGTCTATCGATTCTGTGAGCGTACATCATGTACTCGAACTCAAGCACCTCGAAATAAAAGAATTAGTTTTGATATAAATAACGTTCACTCCATTAAAGAAAGACTTCAGAAATTGCTAACCCACCCTAGTATTGAACTTGATGCAAGTGAAATAAAATCAACTCATGATAGACTCGCCATTCTATATCAGATTAAGTATTTTGAGGAAGAATATAGTAGTTTGAAAAGGATGCACCCAATTCTGAAAAAGAGCAACTTACTCACCCTATCTCCATTTTTAGACTCTGCCAATATTATGCGTGCAAACGGTCGACTGGCCAAATCCAATAGTTTGTCGTATTCCGAAAGACACCCGATTGTATTACCCTATTCAAGACAATTGGCAAAATTATTAACCCTACACGTGCATATGGTGACCCTACATGGAGGAAATCAACTTATGCTAAGGATAATAAGATCTGGTTATTGGATTCCGAAACTTCAGGATCTTATTAGTTCGGTAATACACAAATGCGTACCATGCACAAGGTATAAGAATAGGCAAGCTACCCAATTTATGGCAGCGTTGCCACCTGAACGCACTCAAATCAACCGCCCCTTTTATAATGTTGGAGTTGATTTTGCCGGGCCATTTGACATAAAAGTTTATAATGGCAAAAATTGTAAAATAACAAAAGGCTATGTTTGCGTTTTTGGTTGTTTTGCAACAAAAGCTATACATTTAGAACCCACATCTGACCTGTCAACCCAAGCTTTCATAGCAGCATTCGCTCGATTTTTTTCGATGCGGGGATGCCCTGTCGCCAATTACTCCGACAACGGGACAAATTTTGTTGGAGCCAACCAGTTATTGAAGAAGGAGCGACAGGAATTCATGAAGCAATTGAAAGGATCTGTAGTGTCCACTACCAGTCTCCAGAATCTGACGTGGCACTTCATACCACCCGGATCACCTCACATGGGTGGCCTCTGGGAAGCTGGAGTTAAAAGCGTCAAGTCACACCTCAAGAAGTTGAATGCGTTGAGGTACACATTTGAAGAGTTAGCTACTCTTTTGGCTAAAATTGAAGGATGCCTTAACTCAAGACCATTAAGCCCGTCAAGTGTAACTCCCAAGATCTCAACCCTCTAACCCCAGGTCATTTTTTAATAGGTTCGCCTATGCTTACCCCTGCAGAACCCAATTGTAGTGACGAAAATATTACTATAGCGAACAGATGGCAAAAGCTAAAAATTCAGCACCATAACTTCTGCAGACGATGGAAAGATGAATATCTTAAAGAGCTGCATAAGAGATACAAGTGGAAATACCCTAGACGACAAGTTGAAGTTGATGACGTTGTTGTTATTCGACAGGACAACCTACCCCCTAATGAATGGCTACTTGCACGTGTAATTAACACTTACCCTGGTTCTGATGAAAGAACTAGAGTCGTTGACGTACGCACTTCGACTGGAACTTTGAAACGTCCAATAACAAAAGTTGTAGTCCTACCCGTTAACTAACATATCACATTTGTCAAAACAATTTGGAATGAATTTCCGTCATCCCACGTCAAATTTGGTTGATAAACAGACCGGTTTCGGCTATGTGCCATCTTCAGTGTTCTCTCAGTAACAAAACACACTAACTCACTTGTAAAATTAACCCAATTTAAACACACATACGTACCAAAGTTTAGTATACAGAGATGTGATAACTTTTTATATCTGTCAAGGTCCGTTTGGTTGACTTACCCATTATATTTTTTCCAATGATCTGTGCCTTGTATATTAAACTTAGTCTAACTCAGTTATTACATTAACGCCATACCCTTCATATCATTTAGCAGAGATCATGTCACCCAACAACAAACAAGGTAAACACCGTCAATCCCACTCAAAAGGAGACCGCCGCCAACCCTCCCGGCGCACGGGAATGAAACGGCATTTTGGTTGTGGTATTTGCCAGGCAGATCATCGTCTACCAACTTGTAAGAAGTTCATGAAGCTCAACCTAGCAGGAAAATATAAGACTGCGGTGAAATTGCACTACTGCATCAATTGTTTGGCACGTAACCATTTAATAGAAAAATGCTCCAGCAAGGCCCGTTGTCAACAATGTAGTGGTAAACACCACTCGGTGTTACATGGTCCGGCACGAATTTTGAAAGATCTGGATATCCCTTCTGCCTCAACATCAATTACAAACCCACCCATTCCTGCCCCCCGTCGATTTTTAGCTACTACTAGCACACAACCAGCCATACCAAGTCGCTAACCCACGTCGCTACAAAAGGTACTTGTTCCAACAGCAGAATTTTGTGTGATGACGGAAGATGGGTGTAAATCACATAGGGCAATATTAAACCCAAGTTCCACTTCGTCACGTATTGCCAACACATTTGTTGAAAGGAGCAAACTGATTACCTTCAGCATAGATGGAAGAAAATATGTCAAATTGACGGTGACGCCCAACATGTCATCCATCACCAAATATGATATGTATTTCATGGTATGTCGAGACTTACCGAAAACCCCTTATCCTGCCCCTATTAAAGAGGCAATCAAAGAAAAGTTTGGGAATCTGGCACTAGCCGATCCGATCTTCCACTCCAACGCCGTGGTGGAAATGGATCTTGGTGGGGACCTATACAGCCAGGTGTTGAAATCCAACATCATCCGCGTTGATGGCGGATCGTTATTAGCCCAGGACTCGTCTCTATGGCTCATTATGGGCTCGTACTCGGGTTAACCCTTTTCAACAAAATTCTGAGTATTATTACTTACCCATTTACCCATACTCTTACCCTTTTATTTTACTTTAAATCTTTACTAAAGTCCGTTCTTTTCTTCCAGGCTTCATGCGGGGAGCATGTTCACCACAGTGAACAAATCTACACATTTCCAACTCTGGTTATACAAATAATACCCCCAAGAACTGCATCCAACTTCAGGATCATAAAATAAAAACAAAGTCAACATCTGAAATCTAGGCAGTTCGTTTTTTACTAGCAACCCGATTAATTACCACCATCGTCTTGGAATAAAAACCCCAAATCTTCAAATAATTAATATTAAAACCCAAACAATTAATATTAAGAACACAAACAAGTGAACAACAAACATAGTGGCATTTTATTAACAAAAGATTCAAGCAATCACCAAATTAAAACAAATATTACACACATTGAACACATACATATGTATGTATGAATTTAATTAAATTTGAAAATTGAATATTATTTATAAGTAACCTAAATTCATAAATTCCTTATACCCTATATATGTATATTAAAACCGTAAAGGTCAATAAACATATACTATATGTACATATACGTTTTATAACGTTTTAAATAAAATACAAGTGTTTTAATTATGGGAAGTTCCCGCTTAAGGCCCGCGATATATCGTAACTACTCTAACTCGTTTAAATACTTGGTTCAATAATTAATGAGATATAGCCAAAAGACTTTTTTTGTTATATATCATACTCTGTTGTTTTTTCATGGCCCCGACTGTCCTACCGTCAATTTTATTAAGCAGATCTCTTGTATGGAGTTCTATGAAGGCTTAGACTGAAAATAATTGAAGTCGGTCCATTAACGACTAAAATATGGGCAAAAAAATGACATTCGAAATAATTTTACTTTTAAAATTTTTTTGAAAAAGTTGCGTTGGCATTCATACCAACAACCTACTGGTTGTTAGTCACAAGTGCTTCTTATACACCACAGAGCAGCTGTGTTTTTAAAGTAGTTTACGCGTTTAAGAACATAATATATCTTATTTATTATAAAATACTAAGGGCCAGTTTACGACTTCGTATTTAAATGTTATTTATCGTTAAGTTCTATTCAAATACGAAATAAAGTTTTGCAGTACAAACTTGAATGAAACTTAAATAATATTTAAATGTCCAACCTTGCTGATTTAAGTTCAATTTAAGTTGTGCACACAAACATATGGTTTTGCTACCCAGATAGACAAGAGCTGTTTAATAGACGATTGTGACTAAAATACTATTCCTGATGATTATTTGACGAGTTACAATAACAAAACGATGTTTATTTTTTGTTTATTTTAAGTTTTTAGGCACGTTCGCCGTTTAATCTTGCAATGATTAATATACAACTCTTTAAAGATTTTTCTGATGATCTTTTGAAGATTTATCTTTCATCTTTCTTTGAAACGATTGGTTTTTAATCTTGCAATGTTAATCGACGATTTTTTGCTAAAATATGTTTGTTATTGTTTCTATTTTCATGCAATTAACCGTTAGGAT
The DNA here is from genome assembly GCA_956483585.1 of Gymnocheta viridis. Classification (NCBI taxonomy): domain Eukaryota; kingdom Metazoa; phylum Arthropoda; class Insecta; order Diptera; family Tachinidae; genus Gymnocheta; species Gymnocheta viridis. The sequence continues at coordinate 24,090 of CATQFJ010000189.1, forward strand.
TTTTATTTTTTCTTCTTTTGTTCGTTGATATTTGCATTTGTAACATGCACCGGGTATTTTCTAGTTGATAATGTCTACATTGTAGGTAAATGGTAGCTTAATCATGCAACATTTTCCAGCTCTTGCTCGTCGGCTAGTGGGGGTGAGTTCAAGGCCATTAATTTTACCTAGCTTGACCGCAAAGCTACAGAGAAAAATTTTATTTGTGCATGCTGTGTTAAAAAAAGGAAGAAAAGTTAACAGGGATAGAAATAGAAAATGTTGTATTTTCAGGACACCCATGATCAAGAAAAAAATTATAGTCAAGTACATACATAAATTCTTGATACCAAACACATTTGCCTACCTACTTTAGTACGCGGAAATCGAATTTAAAAGTTTCTATTCTTTCATTTTAATTCAGAAAATTTATTCACAATAATTTACATAATTTTTTTCATATATCTACTCATATATACAGATATGAATGTATGGATCTACATATACATATGTATATATATATATTTTTTTATTTAAAATAAGATAATAAAATTTATTACTACTAAAAATTTTACCCTATGACTAACTTAATGTTTTTTTTTACAAAGGGGATATATAACAAAAACTACGTCACTGCCGATCAGCTGAGCAACACAATAATTATGATTCGTACATTGAACCTAAAAAAAATGTTATTTAAATCGATCCCGTTAGTAAATATCACTAATTAAATACGTTTTTCGCGATTAAAGGCTGGTTATTTAAAATTTGTTTGACATGTTTGGTCTTGTTTTAAATATTTTTTAAATTCCGATTCGAATTTTATAATATTATTATATTATGTCTGGAGCTCAAGATAAAGAACTTTGGTTAGTTGTTCAATAACAGTGCATGCTAATTTAACAGTTTTTTGTTAAAATAAAGAAAGCTTTTGGGTGACTGTTATTAACAGCTATAACCTAACATTACGGTGCAAAAATGGAACGAACAACTAAACATATTAACTAAATTTAGGCTTCTATTGAGTCTTCGGTCACATACACCTTTATGTATAAAAAAATAGTATTGAAAAAAAAAAGACTTTCCCAGGTATTGGCGATCCCTCGATGAAAGTACTTTCAACTGAATAGCGGCTTACCAAAAAAATGAAAATTAACTTGTTCAGACCAAATATGTTTTCTGCCAATGGCTATAGTTGACTATTAAAGTAAAAATTTAGTTATTGTGTTTGTGCTATTATGTTCGCCACTGTCCTAGAGAAATTTTTATGACTGTGATATATTTATGTATATATATATACATATATGTAAATGATTCGTTTTCTTACTTTAGTTTTTTATAATATTTCTTTAAAGATTAATTTTTTTATGTTTTGCTTCTTTTTTTTTTTTTTTTTTTTTACTGAATATTGAGGATAGATAAGAACTAGACTAGCTAAAAACCCTCAACAAACAAAAGTTTTTTTAAATCTTTGCTTCTTTTCTTTTAAAGATTATGCAGAGTTATATTATAAAATTTTATACACTACCTATAAAACTATGCAAAACTAGGTGTATTTTTTTCATGCCATCGGACAACTTGTAAACTTTAATTTGCCAATTCCGTGATATTTCACTCATTACGATTTTCAAATTTTCAGATTTTGAACAAAAGGCACGTATGATGAAACGAAAGGTAATTTTTGTGAGTAAGTTGAAAAATTCTTAGTTACTTGGCTTTCCACTCAGTATTCACTTACCCTCTTATCACTGCCAATGTATGAAAATATATTTCTGAATTTCACCTTTATTCCATAATCTTCCTACATAAGATGTTCTTTTCTTGTTTTCTTGAATATGCCTTTAGGATACAATATGGAGAATTAATGTTGTTTCACGCGATATTGCG
>CATQFJ010000190.1:0-26581 GCA_956483585.1 Gymnocheta viridis
GTGTATCCTTATACACATAAATATACGCACTGGGGTGTGAAATAGGTATAGATAACAAGCTAGACGGTAGAGAAGGACAGACAGAAAATGATCCAATGCAAACAAACGCACACATGCGCAATATAATAAAATATTCTAACGAGCTCACTCAAACTGACCAATAGCGATATAAATGTGCACACATATGTACATACACGACAAATGAATGCATTTAAAAATAGACACTGTTTCACTTTCTCGCACCCTTATTTTTCATTAAAAATAGACAGACAATAGAGGACACAGTCAAACATTTATTTTTTTTTTTTTTTTTTTTTTTTTTATAAAGAGAAGTAACACTCAGGCAATTAGTATGCCTACCAACCCGTAGGTGTGCTACCTTCCTTGGGAAAGGGATAGTGAGAGAGGACAGATGATGAAAGAGAGAAAGCTTAATTTTTGCAACTCTGATATTGCGCGCTGTGTTAGTTTTTAGATCAGTGTTGCAGCGCCTCTGATGTCAAGTAGGCGCATTAAATGTGTTTTAAGCTGTTGTAGTCATTTTTATTAATTATTTTACTTCGCCGGCGATTTTGCTACAATACCGACGAAGGAGGGCGCTGTGATGTCCGCTAGCATACACCAGTATTAATTGCTGCCAGTACTGTTCAGTGACCAGTGCTATGCCTTCATCACTTAAACACTCAGACAACAACAAATACAATGTCATACTAATGCACATCTGAAAAATGCTGGAGTTTATGACTTGTCTGAAGCTGGGCGCGAACCCACGTTCTTAGACATTATTTGCTTTGTAGTCAACGCGCTAACTACTTCAGCCAACAGCACCCTTTATGGTTTACTTTAAACATAAGAAAAAACACAAGCCCTAAGTTAATGCATCTTATCAAGTGCAATAAAAAGAAAATGCTAATGAATAGACAGAAAGGATAAGGGTAATAAAAATAGACCGAAATGCCCTTTTTTTATTAGTTTCGTTTTCTTTCAGCAATCAAAACTCAAAAAAAAATTAGTAGGGAGGTTCATATTTAACTCGGTGAAATATTTTGTATCTATGAAGAAAATTTCCAGCTTCCTGACAAACATTCAACAGAGTTGTTCAATATAGGTGTCCGGGTAGGGGTGTTCGTACAGAAGTTTCAGGGGTGATATTCAATAGAGAATCCCTGACTGACTCTCAAATCAGGCATGTGAAAACAAAAAAAAATTTACATATAAATTTTTTTTGAAACCCCTTAATGCACAATACAAATTTTATGAAACCTCCTAATACAAACAACCATCCAAGGATGGAAAACGCATTTCCATAATAAATACACTTAATTACCTAACAAAATATATTTTTAACGATCACGTTTCCCAGCCAGGCATAAATGTGCACTTTTACATTGTCCCTTATGGGAAAAAAATATACAGAACCGGTGTAAACACACTACTTACCCCTTTTAGAATATTTACGAGAACAAGAAATCGATATCCACTTTACATCAAATAATAACCATACGTCCAACGCAGACGTAGAGAGATTCCATAACACTTTAAATGAACATGTCAGAATCCTTAGACACGATTCTCAAAAAGATATAGAAACCGTGGAAGAAAAGATATTTAGATGCGTTAAATATTACAACGATACAATCCATTCCAGTACTAATAGAAAACCGATAGATTTCATAAATGGAACGATAAATAGAGAAGAATACCCCAGTTTTAGAGATAGAATGATTAAAATAAAGGAAAGAACAATAGAGAAAATGAATAAAAACCGAGAAGATGTAGAGATTCAAACAGGTCCTTTATATCTAAAGGACGAAAGAGGCGGAAAGAACCACTCTAAATTTCGAAAAGTAACAGTTTCTCAAGTAGACAATGACCATGTTATGACTAGCAAAGGTCATAAATATTATAAATCCCACATAAAAAGAAAGAAAAAATTCCAAACAATAAACGCCAATGAAAACACTTAAGCTTTATATTTTTCTTATTGTTTTCAGATGTCTTATTTTTTCTTACTGTTAACGTCCATACTTACTACCATAACTGCACAAACGTTAGAAATGAAAGACTTATCAGATAACCATGGGTACATCCCTATCAAACTTAAGGACGTACAAATTATTGACAACTACGCAACAATTATACATATTATTAATACAACTCAGTACGTGGAAACCCCAAATTTATTAGAAGAAAATATACATAGGTTAACAAATACTTATACGAACGTTACACCACTACTTAATAGTATAAAGAAAAGCATGGAACTATGCAAAACAAAAATCCGAAACTTAATACCAAAATTTAGACAAAAACTACGACTAATAAATGCAATACGCAAAGGACTAAAATACGTTGGCGGAACTATGGACAGTGAGGACGAGGCAAAAATACTTCATAAAATCCAAACTTTAGAAAAAAGCAACGATGAAACCATGATAACAATAGACGAACTGACTTTTCTAAGCACTTCTACAAAAAAAATATCTAACATTACAGATCACATAAACATTCAACAAAAAACTGTTCAGATGTACATAAACAAATTCAAGACGGAAATCGCAAATAGAATTCTTAACTTAGAAGACGAAACATTATTTTTAGAAAACATTTTTCAAATCAATAATGATATAAACTTACTAATAGAACACATAAACGAAATTGGACATGTAATTTTTAATACAAAACTAGGAGTTGTACCATCCGACATACTGACGTCAGAAGAATTCAACCACATAAATAAAATAGAATCATACCTTGCTGCTAAAGTATCGTTATCATACAGAGAAGATTTAGTAATTCTAACACTGAAAATTCCAAAATTTTTAAATGAAACATTTAATTTATTTAGATCAATGAACTATTAAAACAATAACCGAATGATTTTGCAATTAAAATGCAATTAAAAACAATTCCCGGAAATGAATTTTAAGTTGTAATAAAATAAATAAAAACTTTTAGATTATTGAGCAATAATTCTTAAGAATAAATTTTTAAGCATTTTATTAAAAAATAATTCTTACATTTTTCTTATTATCGAATAAGCATTTATTTTGTATTTAAATAGAAGAAAATTACAAAACAACATCAGTCATAAACTTTGATTCAATAAATTAAGTTAAGTCATAAACTTTGATTCAAAAAAATAAAGTGATTAAAAAAAATAATTAGTTTTTCTTAAAAAAAATCCAATCACCTTGTATTTTTCTATTATCCGTCAGCTGATTTGAAAGGGATATATACAATATATCATCTACTGATCTATCCACATTATCAAAAGCGGGGGCCAGTGGCACCGTACCCTCTAAAATATTATGCTTGGGCGGTCTACCTCTCTGACTCGGGACCTTAGGAATATCATCCTGGCTTACGTTTTTATAGTTATACTGCGGTAATACTGTTTTCTTAAATATTATGACATCTTAGCCTTGTTTGTTTACAGACAGCATTACAGATTGAACAACTCTGTGTCTCTCTTATTACTTTGACTATGCAGTCTTTGTGAAATATATGACTTAAAGGCGTCGAAACTACTACGTCATCGATTTCGTAATCTTTTCTACAAATAACACAATATGATGAATCACGATTTTGGATTAATGCAGCAATGTTTTCACCGCTTGGATTATTCGACATTATAAAAAAATTTAATAAACTAATATCAGTAAAACTTCTCTATTGGTATTCAGAAAAAAGTTGCGCATACAGACATATGTATGAGCTAAAAAAAATTAAAACAAATATTACCTATAATAAAGTTTTTAATAGAAAGAAAATCAAACGGGACTCAGACCAGAACTATTGTCCTGAGGAACCTAGAAATAGAAAATTGTAAAATGAAAAAGGTCAATCAGAGCGAATTTTCAAATGCTTCGTAATTGCTATTCAAAATTCTCAACTTACAATGACATGCCGGGAGTAGTACAAAAATAGGGTATGGGTATGATTTGAGAAGAAAATGATTTGAGAAGAAAAATTGTTTGGGATGAAAATGAATTGGGATGAAAATGATTTGAGACAGAAAATTTGTTATGATTAACAAATGTTAAAATTTGTATGAATGTGTAAAATGTTTGATTTTATATTTTGATTTCTATTGCACTTGAAAGGATAAAAATATTTTTAGGCAATAATATTGTTTAGGGATAACAAATGTTAAAATATGTATGAATATGTAAAATGTTTGTTTATATACTTATTTTAATTTCTATTAGATATTAGTTTAATATAATATCTCCAGTTGTGCTAAGGAATATTTGGCTAAAGTTCCCTGATGATCTGCATTAGCAACAGTGAAATGCGCATAGGAACAAGCTATACCCCTCAATAATCAATTGCAATTTGTTTTTAACAAAATGGTTAATGTTTTAATGAATAAGTAAAATATTAGTTTTGGAAAAAAGTGCGAATAAAAATTTAAAATACTAAAATTTTAGCAATTCCCATAAAAAGCACCAATTATTGACTCGACAAGCACACGGTCACAAAATTTAGATTGACATCACTCTATACAAATGTATAGCAGTTGTTGTTTTTACAACAAAACAAAACAATTGGTTGATTATTGAGTTCTTGTTACAACTTTGATATTGTTTAAACTTTTCATTTGTTTTAATGAAGGTTTAATATAATATCTCCAGTTGTTCTAAGAAATATTTGGGTAAAGTTCCCTGATGATCTGCATTAGCAACAGTGAAATGCGCATAGGAACAAGCTATACCCCTCAATAATCAATTGCAATTTGTTACTGAATAAGTAAAATATTAATTTTGGGAAAAAGTGCGAATAAAAATTTAAAATACTAAAATTTGGTATAATATTTTGACATGAAAAATTTAATTTAATAATATTTAAGTTTATATTAACGATAATAACTAAATATTTATTTATTTAAATTTTAGTTCGCATGACAATACACACAAATATATATTTGCACACATTTCCTTATGTAATTTATATAATTTGCTTTACAGAAAGATTCAAGGAAATACTCTTTTTAGTATATTTTGATATACGAAAACGCTATAATTTTGAGTAATTTCCACACAACTCAAGGCAACTTTAATAAGTAATATTAAATACATTTACAACCTTATGAATATATATATATATATATATATATATCTACATACACACATGAACGGAAAAATAGGTGTGAAGTAAATATTGGAATGTTTTTACATTTTTCTTTATTATTTTAAATATTTAATGCTTTATTTATTAAGTAAATATATTTTATGCATTTTAAAATTAATTCAGAGTTAAAATGAAAGTAAAAAACTTAAAATAACGAAAATTCGAGAAGTTCATAGTTTTTGATGTGGACAATAGAATAGGTATGCACAAAAAATCTTAAAGTTAATGCATCAATTTGGACACGTATGTTATTTTTCTTGAATGAACATTAAATTCGATAAATATCCTGTATAGCCGCCATTGTTTTTAAGGACAGTTTCTATTCTTCGAGGCATAGACGAAGTTAAATTACGGCAAGTTTCTACAGGGATATTGTACCACCCATGCTGAATATTTTCCCATAATTGCTTATTATTACTGCGGGGAAGCTTGGAAACTTGTCGCTTCAACTCGCCCTACAGGTTCTCGATCGGATTCAGATCAGAAGACTGACTAGGCCATTCCATTACATCCAAATTAGGTTGCTGAAACCATGCACCCACTAACTTTGATGAGTGCTTTGGGTCATTATATTGCTTTAATTTCCATTGTAGTGTATACATAACATAGGGTATAAATTAGTTTAGTGTGTGCATAGCATAGCGTGTGTGTAATGTAGACAAACCACACAATGCATGCACACAAGTATTGTCATTCATGAGACGGTCGAGTTTCTTTGATTAACAAAGAAATATGAGATCCTTTTTGGTATGCGGCTAATGCACTTGACGAGTGCATTAACTTAGCGATCCACTTATGACAAATGTGTGTGGTAATTGGAATAAACACTAGAGTAGAATATACGGCCACTCACATAGCTACATATTGAGTAGCACGTGAACTAGAGTACGAAAAGTAGAGTAATTTTGAGTGATAATTATTAATATTAACGGGATCAGAGAGAAACTCCGCCCAATCAATGACAATAATAGATCAGTAAGTTATTGAGTGATTTTAGTAAATCTCTCTTAGAGAAGAAGTTCTAGACGATATGTCAACTTCTCATAAAGTATAAATAGCAAAGTAAATTTAATAAATGGAAGACTTTAAGACTTTAATTTAAACTAAGTAAAAGCAACGTCTTTCTTTGATTTATCAGCACTACTGCGATCCTCAAGAGGCCCTCCAGTAGCGCTGCAACAAACCCCTGGAACTAGTACAGGACTAGTTCCCTACATGGCGATCCTGCCAAACATTTAGAAATTGTATTTTTAAATACAAATCTGAATAAAGGATAAAGGCAATTGTAGCTTATGCTCAGCCATTATCCTTGCAGAACAATAGTATATCATTACAGATCCCACCACTGAATGGGGAAACCACTGGATGAAGTGCTGAAAGACATCCAGGAAGCAGAGGCTCGCTGGAAGAAACTACAAGAAGAAGGCAACCCAAAGAGAGAAGAAAGGCCAACAATACTAACGGTCGGGCCTAGACCCAAATACCTGCGGAGGGAACAACCAGCAGAACCTAAAATACCGATATTCCCCCTGCCAAACACCGGTAAATCAAGGAGTGGGACAGTGGCCAGAATCCGAAAAGAAATAGCAGTCAAGAGGCACGAGTTAACCTACGTACAAAAGGAAGAAGTACGTCAAACGCTTCAAACTGCAGTTATCAACCTCAAAAAAGAGCTTAAGGAGATAACAAAGGCAAACAGAAAAAGGAGAAGAAGAAGCGATGCGAATAACAAATAAGAAAATGAAAATAACAAAAGCAATTGTGTTAATAATTATAATTACTTTTGCAATAATTTTTATTATTAAGTATATAGAAAAGGAAACAGAAGACCTAAAAGAATGGGCATCGAACAAAATAGGAGAAGTGAACAAAATTAGTAAAGTGACGTATAAAAACAGAGATAATAATAACAAGAAGAAGAAGAAGAAGAATTCACGCAAATATAATTTCATATAGAAAATTTTTTTTTAAAATGAGAGAATCACTGAAAGATTTATTTGTCAAATGTATGACCTGCTTGATCATGATAATATTTTTGTCAATGTTAATATTTGTCATAATAAACCTAAATAGGGACATGTTAAAATTAATAAAGGGACTTTTAGACAATTATTATTGTAAATGTAAAAATAAAAAAAAATAATAATTAAGAAAATAAAATAAAAGAAAAAAAAAAATATATATAAAATAAAAGTTTTTATTTTGTACAAGAGAGACCATGAGAGGTATCCATCCTTTTGTTCTAAATGGAATTTATAAAATCATTAGAACAGATTAGTATAAATGCTAGAAAGTCATTGAATAGACCCTATACCACAGAGACAATAGAGGAAAAGAAAGTAGAAATTCAGAACATAGAAAAGAATTTAAGCGTCTATATACAGAACTCAGAGGAGGAAGACGAAAAGACAACTAAATTATTGGAGCGATTTGAAAGGTTAAAATCGGAAGCGACAGACATTTTGGAACAACATTCAGGGAAAAGATTAGTTTTGGAAAGAAGACAAGGCATTATCATGGCTAACCTCGATATGAACGAGTTATCTATGATAACAAAGCTAGTACCGAAATTCTCAGGCAAACAATATGAATTACATGAGTTTTTAAGCAGTTTAGAAACAGTTAGCGTAACAATACCCACTGATAAGCAAAGATCATTCTTTGATTTTATCTTCAAGTCAAGACTGGAACTAAAGGTTCAGAATAGAGTGAAACAGAACAACGTACCGACAACCATAGACGAGTTAGTGCTAGGACTGAAGCAGGCGTATAAGCCAATGCGGACATCGAATAGCATCCTTAACGAGATAACACACTTGGTACAGAGAGGTGACAACCTGTTGGGATTTGCAACAAAGATTGAAAATCTCATCACAGAACTTAATGAAATCCAGATTGACGAGGAGGGAGAAGCATTTAGAACCTCCATTGTGAGCGCGAATGGGAAAATTGCTTTCAACGCTTTCGTGAACGGTCTGACCGATCCACAAACAATAACCACAATATACGCGAGTCAAGTCAAAACTTTCACCGAAGCACTAAAGATCGCTGAAAAAGTTTCCTCACGGGTGGAGCGGAAACAGGTGTTCCATCAAACCGCTCAACACCACAAGCAAAATAAGCAACAATCACGATGCAAAAAATGCGGAAGACAACATAAAGATAAATGCCCTGCCGACGGCAATAAATGCCACAACTGTGGAAAGCTCAACCATTTTGCGAAAATGTGTTTTGCTAAGAATACGACAAACAATAGCAACAATGCCAGCAGAAATGACAACAACAATAACCAGCCGAACAATAGAAGAATATGGAATAATAGAGGTCGCACAATAAATCAAGTACAAAACCAGGGAAACTCTCAAAACCAGGAGTCCTCACGAACAGAGACTCCAAGGGGAAACATCTAGAAACTAAAGAAATATATAGCATATCATCCAACCTCAAAAATTACGTAAGATTAAGCATAATAGATACAAACAACGACGTAACATTTTTAATAGATACAGGAGCGGATGTCTCGCTGTGCAAAAGGAAATTCTTAGAGAATTATGAGGAGGATCAGGATGACTATTGCAATTTAACAGGAATATCAGAGAATATTATTAAATCTCTGGGTTCCACAACTATTAAGATGGAAATAAACGGGAATATAATAGAACAGAAAATACAGTTAGTGGAAGATAATTTCCCAATAAGCACAGATGGAATATTAGGAAGAGATTTCCTATCCAAGTTTAGGTGCAATATAGATTATGACAAATATGTGTTGATATTCAACATGAACGGTGAAACAATAACGATACCTATACACGATAACACGTTTAGAGTAAACGAAGTAAGAATACCGCAAAGAAGTGAGATAATTTTGCCTTTTTCAATCGAATTGGAAGAAGACGCCATTGTATTGAATAGAGAAATAACTAAAGGAGTGTTTTTGGCGAACGCAATAATACCTAAAGAGGGAAACCAACATATTAAGTTATTGAATGTAACGGATAAAATAGTGATAGTAGAAAATCTAAGAATAGAAACTATCCCTTTGGCCAATTATGAAATATGCGCAGTTAACAGTAAGAAAAAAGAAGAGCAATATATGGATAAACGCTTTAAAGAACTGAAGAAAAATTTTAATTTAGATGACTTAGATGATGAGAATAAAGGAAACATTGTGTCAATACTGAGAAGATACCAATCAATATTTCATATTGAGGATGAGGATTTGACCACCAACAATTTCTATAGACAAACGATAAATTTACACGACAATAGTCCAGTGTACATAAAAAACTATAGATTACCTCATACGCACACGAGGGAAATAAATTCTCAAGTACAAGAACTTTTGGAAAAAGACATCATCGAACCATCAATAAGCCCGTATAACGCACCACTACTGTTAGTTCCGAAAAAGGGACACACAGATTTAAAAAAATGGAGATTAGTAGTCGATTTTAGAAAGTTAAATGACAAAATCGTAAATGACAAGTTTCCATTGACACGTCTGGACGACATTTTAGACAAACTAGGTAGAGCCAAATATTTTTCGACCTTAGATATGACAAGTTCTTTTCATCAAATAGAGCTTGATCATCAGTCTCGTCCTTACACAGCATTTTCTACACCTAATGGTCATTACCAGTACACTAGGTTGCCATTTGGCCTAAAAATATCATCGAATAGTTTTCAGCGTATGCTGACCATAGCTTTATCTGGCCTGGAGTCCGAAGCTTTTTTGTATGTTGATGACATTATAATATTCGGATGTAGCCTAAAACATCACAACGACAATTTGATAAAGGTTCTAGATAGATTGGAGAAATACAACTTGAAACTGAATCCGAGTAAATGTTGTTTTTTAAAACCGGAGGTTGTATATCTTGGTCATTTGATCACTCCGAATGGGATTAAACCCGATCCTGCAAAATTCGATGCGATAACGAATTATCCAATTCCGAAGAATACCGACGAAGTTAGAAGATTCGTGGCATTTTGTAACTACTACCGACGCTTTGTTGAAAACTTTGCTGATACAGCAAGTTGTTTAAATGCTCTGTTAAAGAAGGGTACAAAATTCGAGTGGACAGAACATTGCCAAGCGGCATTCGATAAACTTAGGGAAAAATTGATAAGCCCACCAATTTTACAATATCCTGACTTCGAAAAACCATTTATACTAACAACGGACGCATCTGATTTCGCTCTTGGAGCCATACTTTCGCAAGGAGAAATTGGAAATGATAGACCAATATCCTATGCAAGTCGTTCATTAAACAAACATGAGAAAAACAAGCCAGTGATAGAAAAGGAATTACTAGGCATACATTGGGGGATACAATTTTTTAGACCCTATTTATATGGGAGAAAGTTTATTGTAGTAACTGACCATCGCCCACTTATATCTCTTTTCTCACATAAGAACCCAAGTTCGAAACTAACTAGAATCCGACTTGAACTATCCGATTACGATTTTGAAATAATATATAAAAAGGGCATAAACAATACAAACGCGGATGCGCTGTCTAGAATACAGATAGATTCAGACATGCTAAAGGAAATGATACCTCAAAGAATTGATGAGACAATCAAAAAATCGCTGGTGATAACAAGAAGCATGAGGAAAAATGAAGAAAAAGAAAATGAGAAAAAGAAAAATGAGGAAAAAGAAGATACAGTAAGAAAAAACAAAAGAAATGAAAATAAAGAAATAAAGAACAGAGGAAAAGAAACTGACAAAAATGGTAATACAGATCCTAATGAGCCTGATCAACTCAATATTTGGGAGTGTACATCCATAAGAGATATAAAACTTGCAAGAAAGTTGAAGTTTATATTAGAGAAAAGACCGGCAAATCATAGAAAAGAAAATGATTTAAAAATTAAAAAAGAAAAGAATTCGAGAAGAGAATTCAGTATTGAGAACAATGATGCTTTAAATCAAACGGCCGTCAGATGTAGCGATAATCCCATTTATCTAGATAATATGTTGGAGAAACTACTTTCTGTTTTGGGCACATTGGATTTCAATAGTTTCGCACTAGAGAAAAGTGACGAAATATTTAAGAGAATAAATGAAGGAAAATTAAAGGAAAAAATAAACAAAAGTGAAAGAAATAAAGTCAGAATTCTATTATACAGTAATCCTCAAGAAATAACAGATGAAAAGAAAAAACAAGAACTGATAAAATTGTATCACAACACACCATGCGGAGGACATTTCGGAATAAGAAAAACAGTATTAAGATTGAAACAAAAATACATTTGGAAAAACATGAAATGATAAAAGAGTATGTATCATCGTGTGATCTTTGTCAGAGGAACAAGCAGATAAGACACACAAAAGAACCGTTATGCGTCACAGACACACCAGAAAATAGTTTTAGCACCATAGTCATCGATACAGTCGGACCACTACGTCCCTCAAAGAACTATCGATATATATTGACAATGCAGTGCGAACTAACTAAATATGTTATAGCAGTCCCAATAGAGACTAAAGAAGCCAAATCCGTGGCAAAGTGCTTAACAGAAAACCTGATATTAAAATATGGTTTATTCAAGACTCTTAAATCTGACAGAGGTACAGAGTTTGTGAATGAAATGATGAAGGAAGTATGCAACTTGTTAAAAATAGAACAAAGACCATCCACACCATACCATCACGAGACAGTAGGGGCAGTAGAACGAAACCATAGGGTTTTAAATGAATATTTCCTTTCATTCGTGAATGATGACAATTGGGGTGAGTGGGTACCATACTATTCTTTTGCATACAATATAACACCACATGTGGACACCGGATATTCCCCATTTGAACTAATTTTTGGAAAATTACCAATTATGCCAGGTGAGGAAATTCTGAACACTGACAGGGTGTATAACTTGGAGAATTACGCGAACGAAATGAAGATTAGGATGAAACTTTCATTAGAAAACGCAAGAAAATTATTAGAAATAGCAAAGAAAAATAGAAGTCTAGAATCATATAATAGGGCAAATAGTATAGATCTTAAAATAGGAGATTTAGTATTAGTAAAATTAGAGAGTAGAAAAAAGGGTGAATCACCATATCATGGACCTTATAAAATTATAAATATAGACAACTTAAATGTAACAATAGAAATTAAGAATAAAAATAAAACTGTGCACAAAAACCTATTAAAGAAATATAACATAAATAAAAATAAAAACCAGAATAATTTATAATTAATGTAGGTCATAGTAGAAACAAGAAACTTGTAGTATTTAAAGCAAACAAAAAATCATAATAAGCAATAGTATGTATGTAGTAATTAAATAATATATAAACAAAAAAAAATATATAAACATATGAACACATGTAAAATTAATTTTAAAGTATTCAAATTACAACACAAAAAATTTAACAAAAAAAAAGAGAATATAAAAAGATATGAATGCAGAATAAATTCTAAAATATTCAACTTACAGAACAAAAAAATAAACAAACAAAAAAAAAGGAAAATAAAAAGAAACTAATTTAAGAATACACTCACATTAAAATGTACTTGAAAATCATACAATAAGTGCTTACAAACAATTGTACGATTTTTTTTAAAGGGTGAGGGTGTAGTGTATACATAACATAGGGTATAAATTAGTTTAGTGTGTGCATAGCATAGCGTGTGTGTAATGTAGACAAACCACACAATGCATGCACACAAGTATTGTCATTCATGAGACGGTCGAGTTTCTTTGATTAACAAAGAAATATGAGATCCTTTTTGGTATGCGGCTAATGCACTTGACGAGTGCATTAACTTAGCGACCCACTTATGACAAATGTGTGTGGTAATTGGAATAAACACTAGAGTAGAATATACGGCCACTCACATAGCTACATTTTGAGTAGCACGTGAACTAGAGTACGAAAAGTAGAGTAATTTTGAGTGATAATTATTAATATTAACGGGATCAGAGAGAAACTCCGCCCAATCAATGACAATAATAGATCAGTAAGTTATTGAGTGATTTTAGTAAATCTCTCTTAGAGAAGAAGTTCTAGACGATATGTCAACTTCTCATAAGTAGTATAAATAGCAAAGTAAATTTAATAAATGGAAGACTTTAAGACTTTAATTTAAACTAAGTAAAAGCAACGTCTTTCTTTGATTTATCAGCACTACTGCGATCCTCAAGAGGCCCTCCAGTAGCGCTGCAACAAACCCCTGGAACTAGTACAGGACTAGTTCCCTACACCATACTAAAGGCTTATTTTCATCAGCAAATGGTAGCATGACTAATGACAACGAAGGTCACAAAATGTAATGAGCAAATGTAAGATGAAACTTGTATAGCTTCCGTTTGTACAACAATGACGTCCAGCATCAAACGCTAATACACCAACGAAATCAATTGATTTTGTTCGAAAATATACCGAAAATTTCTATTACAACAAACGTGAATGCACTTTATTGCAACGTAGCCATATCTCAAAAAACTCCTTCGCCAGAAAACTAGTTTAAAGTTTTTAATTTACACACACATCAATTAAAAAATACAAAAGTATCCTGTCCTCAAGAGGTGAGTAAACAATATATTTTTATACATTTTTACAGAAAATGAAGAGCGATACGACGAATAGTTCTGCATTCATATTATTTAATTTTTCTTAAAATCTGTTAACATTTTATTCACACAAGAAATTAATTTTTGTACAATTGATAACGGTATTTTCAGTTGAGAGCGGCGATGATGGATATATATACTTACATACATATCGCCCCTTTAATGTAACGTATTCATATTTCAAAAAAAACGTGATTTTTGAGTTAAGAATGCAGAATAATTTGCTTGAAATATTCACACAAAGATCTTATTTACTCACCTCTTGAGGGGAGAATACTTTTTTATTTTTCCATTGATATCTGAGAAAATTAAAAACTTTAACTCGTTTTCTGAAGAACGTGTTTTTTTGAGATATGACTATGTTGCAATAATGGAGCGATATGCATATTACATAAAATGTTTTCTACTAATATTTTCATTTAACTCCAAAACTGGGTTAAATATTTATTTTTTATGTACTCGACCATCACAATCACTTGAGATAATAAAAAAGCAGCAAAGTCAAAATTTAAACTAATGGAGAAGCAAATAAAAAGTTACTCAGAGGATGCCCAACATGTCACAACTCAATCAATTGATTAACTCTGCATTTCTAGAATAATTTTTAATTACAACCAACTTTCGAAAAAAACAAAATTCCTCCCTCGACACTATCACTGATACACATCAAGGAAAAATCAGCCCGTTACTTCTATCCCCAGACCAATTACAAAAGGCAATTAATTTGATCTAACTTAGTCTCGGTTCGCACTATGAAATTTTATTTCATGAAACTGGCAGTTTGTTGGTGAGAGGGGAGAGAAGAATGGTGTCGGGTACACACTTTCATGTTCACTGAAATTCTGTTTTGTATTGTAATTCGTAATTGTCAACATGAAGTTGGCTGTACTATTATTTTTGATTTTACTTTATTTTTATATTCTTTTAATGGTAGTGACAGCAAAAATTTGTTTTAGAGTGCAAAATAGAAAAATTATGTGAAAGTAAACAAACAAAAATATTAAGTTTCATGAAATTAACTTTCAGTGTGCAGACACGAGTGAAATTTTAAAAGAGAATTTCAGAAATTTCATGAAAGAAACTTTCATAGTGCGAACCGAGACTTAATTTACCATCTTCATTAACGCTTCCGATAAAGAAAGAAGTTGAATTGTTACAACTATTTAAGCTGATGAAACTGAAATGAAAACTCGCGCATCAACATACTACCTTTAATATTACTTTGTCTCTAAATAATCATGAATAATTTGTACCCTACATGATAAACAACACCTTCCGTGCAACATTGAAAAAAATAATACGAGTAGTAGATGGATACCACTAATTACAAAAAACCCATAGATATATGCCACTTCATCATTCTTAAAGGCTACTGCTGTTTGTAACAGGCAGCTTATTTCTTTTTCATTGAAAGGCTCTGATTGACTTTGTCACCAAGAATGGACACCAAGCCATACTAAACTTCAAATTCAACTAACTGGAAAAACATATTGTTCAAAAATTCAAATGTAGATTTAAATCTAACGGATATGAAAATACAGCGATGCATATTGGTAATGTTGGAATATTTATTTATTTATTTATTTATTTATTTATTTATTTATTTATTTATTTACTTATTTATTTATTTATTTATTTATTTATTTATTTATTTATTTATTTATTTATTTATTTATTTATTTATTTATTTATTTATTTATTTATTTATTTATTTATTTATTTATTTACTTATTTATTTATTTATTTATTTATTTATTTATTTATTTATTAATTTATTTATTTATTTATTTATTTATTTATTTATTTATTTATTTATTTATTTATTTATTTATTTATTTATTTATTTATTTATTTATTTATTTATTTATTTATTTATTTATTTATTTATTTGTTTATTTATTTATGAATATAATCTTTACAGAATAATAACAAGGTACAAAAATAATATTAAATTTTATGAATATTTATAAGTTATGAATTAAGAAAAACAATGATTTTATGCTTTATAATATTAAAATTCAAAGAAAAATCAACAAATTCAGACAAATAATTATATTGATGACATAATCTCGTGAAAGTATCAGCCATAGCGAGTACTAGGGCAAGGAATATTAAATTTAATAGAATTCAAATGAAATTCAGAGCAAATGTTACCATTGATAAGGTTTATCATAAAAGAAACATATAACATGGTACGACGACTTTTGAGAGTAGTAAGGTTTATTAATGCTAATCTGCTATTATAATAAGGCAAATTCGTTGAGGGACTCCATCCAAGGCCACGTAAGCAGAAAAACAAGAATTGTTTTTGCACATATTCAATACGAATATTATGAATGTTGTAGTATGGATCCCATATGATTGATCCGCATTCTAAGATATGTATAACTAGAGACACGAACAACTGCTTCGTAATGTAAGGGTCAGAAAACTTTTTATACCAACGCAAGAACAAAAGGCAAGAACACCTCTAGCTTTATTTACAGCCAAAGTAATATGAGAAACAAAACATTCACTTTCATTTATTAACATCTATTATTTTCTTGGTGTAAACGATGTTTTTTTTTTTCCTTTATTTATTCCACTTGGGAACATAGGGCTTCTACAAGTAAATTCCAACTTATTCTATCATTACAAACATCTTTTATTTAATTAAACGATTTGTTCTGCATATTGAGTTCTTGTATGACTGTTCTACGCCAGGTGTTTTTTGGGCGGCCAGAGCGTCTGCTACCTTGAGAATTCCATTCCAATGCCGTTCTTGTGATACTGCCAATTGGTCGTCGCAATGTGTGGCCTATCCACTTCCACTTTCGTCTTGCAATTTGGCGAATAATGGGAACTTCGTTTGTCAATCGCCAGAGATCGATGTTGGTGATTACGTTTGGCCAAAAGATACGGCATATTATGCGCAAACATTTGTTTACAAAAACTTGCAGTCTTCTCGCTATAGTACTCGTCATGAGCCATGTCTCGCTTCCATATAGCAGTGTGGATTTCACACAGGCATTGAATATACGAATTTTTGTATTCTTTGAGATTTGGGGGGATCGCCATGTTTTATTTAGCCGACCAAAAGCTGATCTTGCTTTGTTTAACGTGAGTGAAACGTCTTCTTCCACTCCTCCATCTACCGACATCATGCATCCTAGATAGCAAAAGAATTTCACATATTTTATACGTTGGTTTTGTACTACAATATGGTTGTCAGTTGCGTTATTTATACGCATTGCATGTGTTTTGGCAATATTAACTTCCAGCCCAACTCTATTTGCTAACGCGACCAAATCATTTACTTTGCTCTGGCTATCATTAATCTTATGCGATATAAGACAAATATCGTCGGCAAAGTCCAAGTCTTCTAGGTGGTTTTGGAAATCCCAGACAATGCCTCTTTTTTTCCTGCATAATTGTGACATAACCTCATCCAAAACAACGGCGAACAGTAATGGTGAAAGGGGGCAACCTTGTTTAACTCCAGCGTTTGTCATAAAGGGTTCGCTGATCATAGCATTGTGACGAACTTGCAGTGTGGTATTGTTGTACATAGCTTTAATTAAATTTATTAATTTTGTTGGTACACCTTTTGCTTTAAGTGCATCCCATATAGCACTACGTTTTATCGAGTCAAATGCTTTCCTAAAGTCTCTAAATACCAAATAAAGCGGTGTGCGCCACTCGACCGATTGTTCTATTATTACACGGAGGGTATTGGTTTGATCTACACAGTTGCGATGTGGTCGGAAGCCTGCTTGTTCATCGCGTAGTGATTTTTCGATTATTTGTAATCGGATATTTATTATAGTAGCAATTACCTTGTATACAGTGTTGAGCAGAGTAATACCTCGCCAATTATCACACTCAGTCAAGTCATTTTTCTTTGGAAGCTTTACTATTTGACCTTTTGTCCACGTGTTAGGCAACTGTTCGTTTACCCAAGCATCCCGTATATAGGGATGAATTATTTCCGCGGCTACTGCTGGGTTAGCTTGGAGTAGCTCTGAGTGTATCCCATCTTCGCCTGGCGCTTTGTTTCTTTTAAGTTTTTCTACAGCGCATGTAATCTCTTCAATACTAGGCGGGTCTATAGATATTGTGTTGTTGGTTGCTGTAAGCGATTCGGTGGAGCTTTCTACGTTATCGTCGACAATGTTGCTGATTTTTTCAAAATGTTGTCTCCATCTTTGTGTTTGTTCTTCGACGTTCGTTAGCAGCTGGCCGTAAACGATGTAAATATAATTAAATATTTTGTAAACACCCTATTGTAAAACTCCACTGCAACTTATTAATTTTACTACATAATAATTTTCACATAAATTGTCATCCCAGTAAATTGAATTAAATTAGAAGGTCCTCTCGGCCATTTTTATTAAAGTTTAACAGGTTACGGGCCTTTGCTAAAGTTTGGAATAAATAAAGGTTAAATAAAAAATAAAGTTTAACAGAATTCTCTTAGTGTTTTTTTAATCCAAAGTGATTATTATTTTGGCTAAAGTTCGTAACATTTTTATTCAGAAAGAATTGGACATGAGACAATATTCCAAACCAACAAGGGAACATTTTAAAACCAATTAATTTCAACTTACACGGCAGAACAGAAACAACGTTGTTTTTCGGGAGCCGCTACACTCCCATCATCAGTGTTCATGTGTTCATGCTTTTACTTTTTATTTGAAAAAGTTCGTTTTTTTAAAGAATTTTTGATTTTTTTATATTTAAAGTATTTTTTTCCGTTTAAATTATTCTTTTTTAATTTTTTTCGTATTTCGTGGGCGTAAATTGTGACTTCTTTCGTCACTCTATACTATGGTGAAGGGTATATAAGATTCGGCACAGCCGAATATATCTCTCCTACTTGTTTATTATTAAAATGTATAGCAAAAAAATCTGATTTTCAAAATTCTTTTGTATTCTTGAAAAATTAATTGCAATTGAGTGAGTTTTTTTGGCAATTAGGAATAACAATTTTGATCCTCATTTTCATGGATAATCATGCTGAAGGTAAGTGCTCCAAATAATTTTCAAGAAATCTTAAAGAAATACTAGCTAGTTTTAAAAAATTTAATTTTCTTTGGAAACATTAAAAATTGCTTATTAATTTTATTGTTTCAAATTGTTTTAACTTCTAACGCAAAACAAACTTCAAATGACAGCTAAATGAACGATTATTTTATAAACGCAAAAATATCAGCCTCAACAGATGTGTTTAAAAGAGCTTTCGATACATCAGATACGTTAATATCGTTCTTACACGAAAACACTCGTAACATCAAAGAAAGCAAATACTTCCATTAGAAGTTATAAAAATATTTACTTGCGAAGAAGAAGAAAACGTATCAGAAGGTGAAAAATTTGAACAAGAAAACGAGATGATCATTACCAATAACTCATCGCTATTGAATAATTACTCAATTTGCTAAAATAATTACCTTTTCATGTTTATGCTTCAAATATTTTAATAGTTTTAATACTAATATTTAAAATAAATAATTTTGACCAGAAAAATTTAAATTTAAGCCATTGTGCAAGAGCAAAATCTATTGGATATTTCCAATAAATTTAAACCATCAGCAATACAAATATTCAATTGGGAATACATCGCTATACATCTACTGACAATCAGCATATACTTGCTTAAATATAGCACTTTTATAAAAAGATGTAAACATATACAACAGATACGCAGATTCGTTTTAGATGCTTAATCACTTGGAACTAGTTATATTCGTATAGGTATTTAATAATTATTTACGAGTATATTAAGAGAATACCATTAATAAATTGCAGTTGATTCTTATGGGTAAATATACCTTAAATTTTATTAATCGTTATTCTGCAAAGGTTGCATAATTTTGAGTAAATTTAATTATACATATGTACATATTTTAATAAAATATAAAGAAAATATCAAATAGTTAAAATCATTCGTGCAATCTTCAAGTTTTGGAAGAAAAAAGTTAGTATAATCCAAATTCAAGTGTTTAGATTGATTTATCCTTTATAGTTATCAACAAGATCTGTGTATCGATAAATTTAAGGCAACTTGTCTTTCTTTTGTTTGACAATTAGAATCAGGGGTTGATTTCGAAAATTCATAGATATTTATTTTATATTAATCATATGAATTCTGAGTTAGTCTGTATGTATATTATTTTCTACTTTGATTTAAACAAATTATAATAATGTATATTGAGGGGTATAGCTTGCAATTTGTTTTAACAAAATTGTTAATGTTTTAATGAATATCACACAATTTTGTTTGGCATCACTCTATACAAATATATAGCAGTTGTTGTTTTTACATTTTCTACAAACCTCTTACAACTACAATTAGAGTTGAAAAAATAGTCAGCCTAGCTAGTAATGGTAAAGTAAGAAAACAAAAACAATTGATTGATTATTGAGTTCTTGTTACAAATTTGATATTGTTTAAACTTTTCATTTGTTTTAATAAAAGTTTAATATAATATCTCCAGTTGTTCTAAGAAATATTTGGGTAAAGGTCTCTGATGATCTGCATTAGCAACAGTGAAATGCGCATAGGAACAAGCTATACCCGTCAAAAATCAATTGCAATTTGTTTTTAACAAAATTTTTAATGTTTTACTGAATAAGTAAAATATTAATATTGGGAAAAAGTGCGAATAAAAATTTAAAAAACTATAATAATGTATGTTTATTCAAGAATAGCATTGTATAATATTCCCGCCTGGGTACCCCAGAACGAATTTAAATTCTTCCTGATTTCCGGGAATGAACAGCAGTCGCGAACTCGGAAATTGTCGCAACACTGTACGATTATTCGCTTAACATAAATGTTCACAAAATTCTTCAATATCTCACCTGAATTAACAAACACAACACAATTGTTAAAATAAGTTTCCTTGTCCTCATTGTTTATTTCAAAATCTACAAAATAAAACCAAAACAAAAAAAATTATTAAATCGAACCAATAAAATAGAAATAAATATCTATATGAAGCTATAAATAGTGAAAGTTTTAATTAAATGATCATTAACATCACGAGTTTACTGTACCTGTTATTGAGACTCCCGTGGTGTTTTTTAACATGGTTTTGATTCTAAGCAAGTCTAGTTCACTTTTTTTGTCTTTTTCTACCAACCTAACTGTAACACCCTGTTTTGTATAATACCGATAACTTAAAGTAACCAGTAATAAGAAGTGTATCACTAACAAAAAATACACATGCATTTTAGGCATTGGTACGAGTATATAGATCTTCACCTTCATCGTTCGTAAGTATTTTATGTTATAGTTAACATTAAATAAAGGATGCAGTTAATAATATCTTGCAACACCTTTCTGTTTTGTTTCCATTGGCACCAGCAGATACAATAGTTGGCGACAAGAGAAAAAAATCAAAAATACAATTCAAGGAGAATTTTTAAAAATTAATGAAAAGTGAAATTCAGCAATTTTACAGTTAGAGTATACACATAAAATAAAAAATGGACGCCGGCCTATTTAAGCAATTCATGGCTGTGCAACAGAAAATGTTGGAGGAAATCCTAAAGACCACCACTTCTGCTGCTACCCCAGTACAAACTGCATCTGTAAACACAGTGTTCCTCCCAAATTTCGATCAGTTCGATCCAACTAAAGAGCCGTACAAAAACTACATGCAACGATTTGGGAACTATATCGAAATGAAAGGAATCAACGCAAACGAAGTACATTGTGCCAAACTGCAACAAAATTGAATTGGTACAACAACATTCAACACAATTACAGCATTGACAGCACATAAATTACCTTCTGCTTTAACTTATAAAGATTTGCTGGAAAAGCTGGCCTCTCATTTTTCTCCAAAAAGAAACTTGTTGTTGGCTCAACATCGTTTTTTATCAAAGTATCAGAATGAACAACAGTCTATTGCTGATTTTGTTGCTGCTCTGCAGTCAGGAGTAATCGACTGTAATTTTACGTCTCTCTGTGACTGTAAAATTTCAATTGCAGATATTTTCCTACGGGCTCAGTTCATTAGGAGTGTTCGTGATAACAGCATTCGGGGACAGCTCCTATAGCCGAGTACCGAGTACAAGTTTGATGAAATTGTTATAAAAGCTTTAGCGCTCGAAGCTGTGAGAGTTAATGATAGGGAATTAACTGATAAAGTTGGCCCAGCACTAAACGTAAACAGTACACCTGATATTAATAAAATTTCAGGTAAAAAATTCAGGCACCATAACAAGCAACAATTGCATCGTGCAAAAGTCAATTATCAAGAACTAGGTATTACTGGATTGTGCCTCCGTTGTTGTAGAAGTAACCATAATGCAAATGACTGTCGTACTGCTAAAACAAAATTAAAATGTTCCAGTTGCAACAACAATGGCCACGTGAATGAAGTTTGCATTACAACTTTATTACAAGCAGACTCGGGGAATAAAAAAACAAATCAAGTTCAAAATATAAATGGTGAAGACTACGGTGTCTACAAAATAATTGACGTGTATCAAAATTCTGGTTCAGAGCGATATTATGCCTCCTTGAAACAATTCCAGGAATTAAAATTGAATAAAAAATTAAAGCCTACAGATATAATTTTTCGATCTTATACGCAAACTGCTTTTATTCCAAATGGTAAAGTCCAGGTGAATATCCAATTTAATGGCGTTTCAACAATAGTTGAAATATATATATTGCCGGACAATTGTGGAGCGTTACTTGGGCGGTCATAGATCCGAAGTCTCAATATCTATCTGGATGATCTATATGAATCGGGTTCAGGCAACAGCACTACAGATGTTTTCAATAATCAAAATGATATTGAGAAAATAATGGGCGATTTCGCAAACGTTTTGGAAGAAAAAATCGGATTAAGAGAATCGGCGATACCTGTACATACAAAAGAGCGTCAAATTCCATACGCTTTGACAGATCGCGTTAAAAAAGAAATAAATAACTTGGAAAGTGCAGGAATTATTTGAAAAAATTCAAATAGCAATTAAGGATCTCCGCTTGTGGTTATACCGAAAATTGATGATGGAGTCCGTTTGTTTGTGGATTACAATGTTGGGGTAAATCAACGATTAGTAGACGCTCATTATCCGATTAGAAAAATTTAACACATTTTCAGTAGTCTTCGAAATGCTAACTATTTCTGTCGGCTAGAATTGTACAAAGCCTACCTTCATATAGCCGTCGATGAACAATTCAGCCTAATTCAGACTATATCAACGAACCGAGGTATGTACGAAATGAATAGGTTAACATTTGGTATCATAGATCAAATCTTACGTGATGTGCCTAATACCGAATGGTATTTCGATGATATTTTTATACATGGTAAAACATTAGAAGAGTGTACAAGCAATTTGCAATGCTGTCTCAAACAATTAGAAAAATTCTATTTACATTTAAATAGGTCAAAATGCTTATTCTTCGTGAATGAAATTGAGTTTTTAGGGCATACAATCGAACAGAACAAAGTATTAAAATCATCTTCAAAAATAGACGCAATATTAAAGATGCCGAAACCAAAAACAGTTGAGGATCTAAGACGCTTTCTGGGAGTGGTCACATATTCTCGATTTATATTAAATGTGTCGACCATAACCACCCCTTTACGGAAACTGCTACATAAAAATGCAAAATTTAATTGGTCTGTTGAACGCCAAAATTCTTTCCGGGAGCTTAAAAAAGAAATTGCAAGCGGTAGAGTTTTAATGCCGTTTTATCCAGAATTGCCGCTTCAACTTGCCTGTGATGCCAATCCCTCTGGTATAGCCGAGGTTATTTTGCTTCTAATAGCTGGGGAGGAAAGCGCTGAGCAAAATTATTCTCAACTAGATAGAGAAGCTTTAACCATTTTTTATTCAGTACAACATGAATATTTATACGGTCGTCTTTTTAAACTCGTAACGGATAACAAGCCGTTAATGAGAACCTTCCAGCAAAATGCTAAATTACCACAAATGACTTCAGCCAGGTTATAAAGATGTGCCACATTTTTAAGCGGATACCGCTAGGAAATAATACACAAATTTTCGTCGGAAAACCAGAGTACAGACTGTTTTTCAAGGGCACCTTTAAATCGGAAGTGTAGTTCAACAAATTTTATTGATAAATAAGTCTATCAAATATGTAATGCAGCTATTAATCTAATAAGTTCAAGGAAATTAAATTTCAAAACAATTCAACGAGAAACACAGAATGATGTTACACTTACTTCATCGTACACATACAGGTACAAATAAAATGAAACAATTAGCCAGACGTTACGTATACGGAATTGCAATCGATAAAGATATCGAAAAAATTTTACGCGCATGTCCAGCTTGCGCTTCTATCAAAAATAGTCCTGCAAAAGCTCCACTTCATTCCTGGGAGGAGCCAGACAACAACTGGCAGCGTATTCACGTTGACTATGTGGCACCTTTCCAAGGTCATTATTTTTTGGTTGTCGTGGACGCTAAGTCAAAATGGGTAGAAGTTGGTACATGCACAAAAACTCCGTCATTAGCTTCAACTATAGAAATGTTATGCAACACTTTCGCAAGGAATGGCTATCCCGATGTTATGGTCTCCGATACTGCCACAATTTTTAAAAGTGAAGAGTTCTCTAATTTTTGTCAGGATTGCGATATTTTCCAAAACTTAATCGCACCCGGACATCCAGCCACCAATGGGATAGCTGAAAGGAACACTCAAACTCTAAAACACAAACTTGCAGCTATGTGAAACGAACCGTCTTAAATACAGTCAAAGGTAAGAGAGATAATTTTCAAGTGTCGTGCTACAAAATTGAAAAATGGAAAAACTCAATCAGAGCTCTACCTGGGCCGCCAAAAACGTACCCGTTCAGATGTATTAAAACCGTTACAAACAGACGGTAATAAGATACAAAATCTTTCATCAATACAATTAGGCGTGGTAGATAGGGTACAAGCCCATATTACAGTCCAAACAAACCATTAAGGAAACTTGGCACCATTATTAAAAAAATTGGTCGTTTTCACTACATAGTAAAATTGGATAATGGATACACATTTAAAAGATGGGTGTGAAGTTAGCTCCGTCAGTTAGCTCCGTTTGTACCTCTTGCTGTTAAGTTAACATGGCTTTAACTAAGGGACTGTTAAGTTAACAGAATTAAATGAAAGTCGAGATTTGTTCTAAAAGTACTAAAAATTCCGCACATTATTTAAAGAAAAACAAAATTAGTAAAAAAATACATTTTTTTCAAAAATCAAATTTTTTTTTAATCTAAAAATTTACGCAATTATTTTTTTTTGTTGAAAAACTAGTTAAAAGATCACATAATTAAATAAGAGGGTTATTTTTTTAAGGAGGAAAGTTACGAAAACCCAAAACCTATTTTAACATATATTTCCGATGTTGAAAAATGCGAAATTTGAAATTTTCACAGACATTTAAAAAAAAAATCGGAAATCGGTAAAAATTATGGCAGAACGCAAAGCCATTGAAAAATTTTAGGATAGTTAGCGTTATATTCAGAATCAGTATAGCATTTGAGATATCTGCAATGGCTTGCCTTTCTGCCATAATAGCCCAAGTTCTTTCTATACGCCGATTTTTACCGATTACCGATTTTTCTAAAAATGTCTATCTATGAAAATTCCAAATTTCGCATTTTTCAACATCCGATTTCTCAAATGCTATACTGATTCTGAATATAACGCGAACTGTTTTGAAATCTGCAATGGCTTGGCTTTCTGCCACAATAACACAAGTTCTTTCTAAACGCCGATTTTTACCGATTTTCGATTTTTCAAAAAATAGCTATCTATGAAAATTCCAAATTTCGCATTTTTCAACATCCGATTTCTCAAATGCTATACTGATTCTGAATATAACGCGAACTGTTTTGAAATCTGCAATGGCTTGGCTTTCTGCCACAATAACACAAGTTCTTTCTAAACGCCGATTTTTACCGATTTTCGATTTTTCTATCTATGAAAATTCCAAATTTCGCATTTTTCAACATCCGATTTCTCAAATGCTAAACTGATTCTGAATTTAACGCGAACTGTTTTGAAATCTGCAATGGCTTGGCTTTCTGCCACAATAACACAAGTTCTTTCTAAACGCCGATTTTTACCGATTTTCGATTTTTCAAAAAATAGCTATCTATGAAAATTCCAAATTTCGCATTTTTCAACATCCGATTTCTCAAATGCTATACTGATTCTGAATTTAACGCGAACTGTTTTGAAATCTGCAATGGCTTGGCTTTCTGCCACAATAACACAAGTTCTTTCTAAACGCCGATTTTTACCGATTTTCGATTTTTCAAAAAATAGCTATCTATGAAAATTCCAAATTTCGCATTTTTCAACATCCGATTTCTCAAATGCTATACTGATTCTGAATATAACGCGAACTGTTTTGAAATCTGCAATGGCTTGGCTTTCTGCCACAATAACACAAGTTCTTTCTAAACGCCGATTTTTACCGATTTTCGATTTTCAAAAAATAGCTATCTATGAAAATTCCAAATTTCGCATTTTTCAACATCCGATTTCTCAAATGCTATACTGATTCTGAATATAACGCGAACTGTTTTGAAATCTGCAATGGCTTGGCTTTCTGCCACAATAACACAAGTTCTTTCTAAACGCCGATTTTTACCGATTTTCGATTTTTCAAAAAATAGCTATCTATGAAAATTCTAAATTTCGCATTTTTTCAACATCCGATTTCTCAAATGCTATACTGATTCTGAATATAACGCGAACTGTTTTGAAATCTGCAATGGCTTGGCTTTCTGCCACAATAACACAAGTTCTTTCTAAACGCCGATTTTTACCGATTTTCGATTTTTCAAAAATAGCTATCTATGAAAATTCCAATTTCGCATTTTTCAACATCCGATTT